>JAODAL010004620.1:0-153939 GCA_025379985.1 Phyllomedusa bahiana
GTGGTATCGAGGAGAACCAGTGTACCACTCTAATGCACACGTGATTTTACAATATAAGGTAAATACACAGGAAAAAGACTTTGGGCCATTTCTCGGGGCCTTGTCCCGACAGATTCCAATACCCCGACCGGTGAGACTTCAGCTAAAATGTGAACCTTTAAAAAGCACAAACATTCAAATTCATCAGGGGGGAACCACCTTTCACTTTTAACACTGTGTCCCACAATTTAATGAGTTTCATAACATGCCATCCCCCCGGGAAAACGTGAGTCTCGCTCCTGCCCCCCCAAACTTCTTTCCCAAATTTTTCCTGTCCCCCACCTCCCTGTGACCCCCCATGAGACACGACACTTTGGTTAAAATTTTGGCCACAGCACCCTTTTTAAAAACATACACATAAATATAACACAAACCGTAAAAATTAACATATAAATCGTAAACCGAATAAAATATATATGTAAATAAATAAAAACTCCATAAAAAATAATACCTCTCCTGCCTCCCCAAATGACATATTATTATTTAAAAACCCCATAAATAACCCGAAAAAACATTTTAAAACCCACATACCAAACAGGACCCGGGTCCTTGGACCCCAAAACCGACCCGGGCAACCAAAACCCCCAAAGGGACAAAACACCATTTTGCCCCCGCCTACCCACGGGCTCGGAGGCCAAAAAAAGCCATACTCTAGGGTCCTCTTTTTTGCCCCCCGGGGATAAACCCAAAGAGCCCCCTTCGCCGGGCCCCCAAGTTACCCAAACTCTGGGGGAATCCTACCCCGAAGGACTCCCTCACCAATTTTCTCCACCACTCCAAGAACCCGACCGCCACGCCACCGTGACATAAATTAACCCCCACAACCAACTTTGCCGAAATTTCCCCAAACCACCCCTCCACGCCCAAAACCCCTTTTTTTAAGGGCGGGGGGGGGGGACGCCTCCATGTGCTGGCTGACTTTTTCCCCCGGGGGCAGAGAGGCCCTTAATACCCCCCTCCCTGTCCCGGGGACTCCCCCCCGGCACCCGATATCATGACCCCTCCGGCCCGTCACCGCGACCCGCTCCGGCCCGCCCCCGTGCCGGGTCATGGCGCCCCCCCAGGGGGCGGGGCCCCCTCCCGGCGCTGCCTGTACCACTGCTTTATCTAAGCCAAAAAGCTCAAAGCACTCTACCTCAGGATTTGTACCCTAGCAGCAGCGGGGGGTAGTTCCCGGGACGATGAATACCCTGCCTCATTGGGCACAAATGAAAAAAAGACTTCTGTGGGGGAAAAAAAAATGAGGATTATTTATTTTTTTTGTATTATAAGTACCTCTGGAGCACTATATCCCCCATACCCATTTGGGGCACTTAAATACCTATCGACTGGGGGAACCTATAGACTTACCTATTTATTGGAGAATCTGTATGCCTACATACCTACTGAGGGCACCTATACCTGTATACCTACTGGTGGGGCCTATATACTTGCCTAACTACTGAGGGGGTAAATTTCCATTTCCTACTAATTTGGGCCAACACTTATTACTAGTGACCAATCCTACCTACCCACCTACCTACTGAGAGGGTGTAGTTATCTACCTACCTATATACTTACCTGACTACCTACTAAAGGGAACCATATACATTTGAAACCAGAAGTTTACATACACTATATAAAAAGACACATATGCATGTTTTTCTCAATATATCACAAGGCATTATGGGAAAAGAGCAAAAAAGCTCAAGTGCCCCCTTGGATGAAACAAACCCTCTTTGCTTCTGACTCACAAATTTTTTGGGAAAAAAAAGGATGTTAGAAAACCAAAGCAAAACCTTCTGCTAAGCTTTTCGGTTTTTCCCCTCCCCCTGCCCAAAGAGCTTTTTGGGTTTCGGGTGGGGGGATGGGTGGCACTATCTTCAGAAATCAGAATAAAACCCCTTTCTTTTTAGGGCAATTATCACCAAAATTATTTTTATTTCAAATGCCCGAAAATAAAATTCCAAAACCAGAGATAATTTTTAACCTTTTTTTTGCTTTCTGCAAAGTCAAAAATTTACTACATTTCATTATATCTGGGGCATTGCCCTTAAACTTAGACTTGGGGCAAACATTTTGGATATCCTTCCACAAAATTCTAAATGGTTTGGGAAGGGAATTTGGGCCCTTTTTTCCCGACAAACTGGTGTAACGGCCATGCTTGTATTTTCCTTGCTCAAGCTTTGCCCTTAAATTTTTTAAAAGGGTTTGAATCACCTAGAAAATTGGCACTAAAAACAGACTGGTTATTTAAAACCCTTTTGTTACCATTTGGCAGATTTTGGGTCATTGCCCTTTGAAAGACCCATTCGAACAAAGTTTAAATTTTCGGGGTGAGTTTTTAAGTTGCTTTAGTATTCCCACATAACTTTTTTCCGCTGATCCATCATTTTGTGAAGTGCAGCAGTCCCTCCTACGCAAAAAAAACCCCACAACATATGCTGTAACTCCCATGTTTCACTTGGGGATGAGATTTTTAGGCTTAAAGCTTCTCCATTTTCCCTCCAACAAAAAGTGGATTTTATCCCCCCCAAACATTAAATTTTTTAGTTTGTCAACCACGGGACATGTTTAAAAAAAAGTGGGCTTTCTTTCTCTGTGCTTTGTAAACAAAAATCGCTTTTATATGTTTTTTTTGGAGTAATGGCTTCTTCCGGCAGAGGGGCCCTTTCACCAATTGAGCATTTCCTTTTCATTGTGTATTTTGAAACAATCTACAGTTTCCCGCCAGCATTTTACAAAGTCTTTTGTTTTTTTTTCGGGGCTTTATATCAAATGCCCAACCCAAAGATTTTAAATCTCTACGACATGAACCGTCTCTTTTCTGAGGGGTATAGGCGGGAAAATTTCCGATCTTTTTTGTATTTGCGTATAAATTTTTTAAGATGAAGACACTTTTAGGGGACCCGGAAATTTCAGCCAAGGGTGACCCGACTGTAAAATCTTCCTTATATTTTGGCTGATTTCTTTGGGCTTTGCCAGATGTTACACAAGAAAGTGTTTTTGGGGTCAATAAAAAACATGCATATCTCTTATCTAATTAACCACATGTTGCCAATAAACCCATAGAACTTCCAAAGACTGCACATAAGGGCTGTCCCAAATTTTTTAAAGGGAAGTAAAAACCTAGGTATTTAATTTTTTGACTTTGCAGAAATAATAAAAAACCTTTAAAAAGGCTCTCTCTCATTATTCGGGGGTTGCAAAAATAAATTATTTTGGTAAACCCAATTTTCTTAAAAATAAATTTATTCTGTTTTTAGCGAAGTGAGAAAAACATGTGTCTTTTTAATTGTTATTTAAAATTATGGTTTTCAAATGTATTTATTTGACCTACCTATTTAGGACTTTATATACCCACATAACTTGGGGGGTTTTATACCTACCTAGGGAGATCTATTGAGGGGGGTTGTATACCTAAAATATTGGGGGGGGGGGGGGGCATGTAATTTTCCTCTTACTGGCGGCTAATATACCTATTTTCTTCTTGGTTTGTTGGGTCAAAATGATCTATGTTTTAATAAAATGGTCAAAGAGTATTGTTGTTTGGGAGTGTTTATTTAAATTAAGTAGTTTTTGTAATTTTTTTGTGTTTTTTTTTTTTTTTTAACAGAGAATTTAAGTTTAAGTAATGGATGTGTCTGACATTTGATTCTGGTTTTTGATGTCAACCAGTGGTCATCCCAAGGCCAACACTAAACCCCCTTTACTATTCTCCAGTTCCCACACCAAAGGAATGGGAAAGCCAGGTTCCACCAGGGGGAGCAATCTAAAGGATTATTTTGATGGGGAAGGACCCAAAAACCCGGACCCCAATTGGGAGTATCAGGGTGCAGATCTTGGGTTTTTAAATTTCTGGTTATTAAAAAGGGGGGCCCCAAATTTTTTTTTTTTTAATTTTTTTTTTCACTCAAGGGGGTACAGTGACCAACTGGAAAAAACGCCCACTGTTCCTGTCTCTTTACGGCTGCCTAGGGGAAAACGGGAACTGGGCGACAGTCCCTGAACGTACATGCTGGGGGTGAGGAAGTAGAATGTCAACAGTCCCTCAATATGAAATAGGAAACCAAAGCCACAAATCAAGCCAAGGGGTAAACTAAAAAGCCGAGGCAATAGCCAAGGGGGCGAAGTAAAATCAGGAGACAAGCCGGGGTCAGGAGAACAGGCCGAGGTCAGGTACACAGATAAGCAAAACACAATATACAGAACAAGTAACACAAGGTAGCCAGGAATATCACAGACGCTGCACTCAGCCTTCAGGGAGTTTAAATGGGATTCCTGGATACCGCCCCTGTAGCTGATTGGAGCGGCCTCTGGGCCCCCCATTGGCTGGTGCGACACGCCCCCTGTCAGGAGTGGCTGGGCGCCTGTTACTCACAAAGCTGACAGCAGCATGTGCATCAGGGTGGGGTCGCTGATCAGCTGCTGCAGCCTGTTGATTCCTGCAGCCTGAGCACAGCCCAGCCCTGACAGTTTTTTTAAATATTTTTAATAAATTCTAAATTAAAAATTAAAAAGACCTGGCACCCCCCCCCCCCTTTTTTCATAACCAGCCAAGGCAAAACTGACAGGTGCAGGCTGATCCTATATGGATGCGACGAGTAGTCCTACGGTCACTAGCCGCAGTGACAGAAAAAACCTCCACTTGCATGGGCTCCTCTGGATTTAAATCGGAAACAACGGTTTAGGGTGACCCTGGTGTGGACCACTGGATGGGGAACCTTTTCCTGCCGTCTCTCCCTAAACGTCTGTCCAGACGAACGGTAGTGCCATAGCCTCATCTAAAGTACCAGGGGTAGGGTAAAGCCACCAATAAAATTTCCCTTCCCCATGGGCACTTAACCCTAATCTAAACTGGCATCTGAGAGCTGCATCACCCAGACGGGAAAACACCAGGACGAAATTCGGAGCAAAACTCCTCCACAGTCTTTTACCCTGCCTCAAGGTGGTCGCTGGTGTCGGCCACAGCTTCCTATCTGGGGCATTAAAAAGTACCCCTAAGGCGGCAAAGAACCTGTCCACAGAAGACAGTTCAGGTGAGTCTTTTGGTAACGAAAATGCCACTTGGGGGGGACCCTGCAGTAAGGAATAACAATTCCCACCCTTTGTTCCTCATTCCCTGAGGTAAGTGGGCGAACCAAAAATACAGACGACAACCCTCTCTAAATGCCACAAAGGCCTTCCTGTTACCTGCGAACCTGTCAGGCAGCGGGATAGGGGGTTCCACAGGAGGGGAAGGTAATGCAGGGACCCTCGACTTGGATAGCCTCCTGTTGTTCTACCCTCAGCGCCAAGATCTGGACTAGCTGGGTTAGCCCTGCATCTGCTCTACCAAGGGCTTATGGGTTCCATAGTGAGGGTAGAGCAGTAACGGTTTCGGCCTGTGATAATGTCATGTCAAGAGAGGTACAGTGATCCATAACTGGAACCCACCCCCACTGTCCTGCCTCCTTGACGTGCTCCCCTAGGCGGCAGACGGCAATTGGGCGACAGTCCCTGCTCTGCTAATGCTGGGCAGTGAGGAAGTAGAATAGTCAGACATCCCGGGTCAATATGAAATAGGAACCCAAAGCCACAATCAGAACCAGGGGGATAAACGTAAAAAGCCGAGGTCCATAGCCAAACGGAGCGAAGTACAAAATCAGGAGACAAGCCGGGGGCAGGAGAACAGGCCGAGGTTTAGGTACACAGATAAGCAAAACACAATATACAGAACAAGTAACACAAGGCAGCCAGGGAAAATCACAGGCGCTGCACTCACCTTTAGGGAGTTTAAATGGGATTCCTGGATACTGCCCCTGTAGCTGACTGGAGCGGCCTCCGGGCCCTCCATTGGCTGGTGCGACACGTCCCCTGTCACGAGTGATTGGGCGTCTGTCACTCACAAAGCTGACAGCAGCATGTGCATCAGATTGGGGTCGCAGATCAGCTGCTGCAGCCTGTTGATTCCTGCAGCCTGAGCACAGCCTAGCCCTGACAGTTTTTTTTTAGATTTTTAATAAATGCTAAATTAAAAATCAAAAAGACCTGGCGCCCCCCCCCCCTTTTTCTTAACCAGCCAAGGCAAAACTGACAGGTGCAGGCTGATCCTATATGGATAGGAAGGTCCATGGATATCGGTCCTTTGCCAATCTAAAAATCCCAGTCCCGCAGCCGCCCCAGAAACAGATGATCACATTAGAGGGTCTGTTCTGCATTGTGTACTAGGGTTTTAGTGGAAGGGGATTAGTGTTAGCCTTTGGTTGACAAAAAACATAGCTGGCTGCCACCAAACCCCTGTGATAGTAATGGAATGAAATGGTAAAAAAATGGTAACTGAAATGAAATGGTATTAAAAAAACACAACACGAAGCACTTAAAAAAAACCTCTCTGACAAGTTCCTTCATTGACTATTTTATTAAAGAAATTCATTCAACACTGATCCAACATTGTCCAACACATCTGACTTAGTCCAAAAAAGAAATCTGTAAAAAAAATAGATACACTACAAAAACACGAAAAAAATAAAATCCATTCCCTGCACTCCCTGAAGATTATTCCCTTGACTGAGCTTCTGAGGATGCAGTGGACAAAGTTCAGTTACAATAATAATACTGGAGTACCCCCATTTCTCTGGAGTCATTCCCATGGAAGTTTGCAGGTCGGTTTAAGGGGAGATTTTAAGACTCAAAGGGAGAGGAAAGAATGGGTTAAATTAATGCAAAAAATTTAAAACTCTCAAAAGGGTTAAATATTCATGCAGTTAATGCAAGCTATGTGTAAACTTGATGCAACAAACCCCCCTGATTGACTAGATAAGAAAATAATTACTGATCCCCCCCCGTCAGCCTCACAAGTTTCCAGGTTTAATTCTTACATTTTGTAAGACTGCTGTACCTAATTTTCGCATTTGTTATTTTTAAGATTCAAAGACCTTTGAATTCCATGTCTTGTGTGTATAAAAAGTCTTGTATTTTCATTTTTTTGTATAAACTCGTCTGAAGAAGAGAGCTTTTCTCCAAAGCTCACTACAATATATCTTTTGCCTTAAAAGATCCCCTGATTTCTTCCTTAGTCCAAAAAAGAAATCTGTAAAAAAAATAGATACACTACAAAAACACGAAAAAAATAAAATCCATTCCCTGCACTCCGTGAAGATTATTCCCTTGACTGAGCTTCTGAGGATGCAGTGGACAAAGTTCAGTTCACACAATATAATACTGGGAGTACCCCCTCTCTTGCTCTTCTCTGCAACCGTTGGCTAGCTCCAACACAAAATACAGAATCCACCTGTCACTATGTAACCCCTACTGTCACTTTTTATTCTATGGGGAGTTAGTACAGAGGCTAGAGAGGTGCTGGAGGTCATCATACCAACCAAGGCCAGAAGGAAAAATCAATATGACATCGTTGCTGAGGAACATTGTGTAGACAAAATTCCCAGTTAGTTTCCAAAAAATTCAGAAAACCACTTATATTCATCTCCTATCCTTAGAACAGGCCGAATCTTTTTGTAAGGCCAGATTGACACATATTAATAGTGCGCTACTCAGCCACTTCCATATATCTTTACTGCAAATTAGTAACAAAGTTATTGATATGATTTTCATTGGTTAAATAAATGTAAAAAAAATAAATAGCAGGTAAAAGATGCTTGTCCAAAAACTGTACCACAAAGCTTCAACAATTTGTGGTGTCTTTACTACTATTGCAGTTGTAAATTGGTGAGAAATATGGCTATGAAAGATTATTACAATAGCCTTGTTCCACATAGCAAACACAGTTATGCTGCAACTGACAAACTGAGCTCTACTACTGAGCTCTACTACTGAGCTCTACTACATCACAATTTTACCCAATGCAATCCCTGTTATTTACCGTGTATATTATTCTCCTGTAATCCACAGATAACACCCGAGTACATAAGACAAGAAGCCTAAATTCACGCACATTATCCAGCAAGATGATGGTCAGCATGTATTAGAATAATACAGACCTATGGCGTTCCTGTTTACAAGCACTGAGGCTTATATACATAATAAGATTATCCTGGAAAGCAGCTGTAGCAGTGTAAACATGATCACAGGGCCAGTCAATTTCACAGAGAAATATCCTGTATCAGTGCAGGTTAAGAAGCTTCAGCTGAGTTTAAAGTTCACGCGAGAGGTTTCGAGTTAAGTGCTTTGTGTCAAATAGACGTCTGTAATTGCACCAGTCTCGGGCATAAAAAAGATGACACCATGTCAAAATTCTGACTTTGCACCTCACCTTTTTATCTGCAGACACGCAGGCTTTACGGCGCCTCCATGTGACATCATCTCCACAAAGCAATTGACCTGTGGCTCCTGGATATATATGGACATAAGGACAAGTAATAAGGACGAGTATCTTGGCATATATTCCTTCCTTATTTTGCTTTCCCTTTATATCTTTAAGTATATCAGCCTGAATGGAGGTAATTTAACTCTTCTACAGCCCCTCATTACTTTGTGTCAGTCTGTCTATCTCTTGCTGTGCATTGACCATAGACCTATTTAAGTCTAATTACATCTCTCTCCAACTCCCTCAATTTTCTCCTCCACTGAATATTGCAATGGCCCTCAATCCTACACTTTGCCGTCTCTTTTCTCCTCTTGCACTCAATCTTCTGCACTTCGGTCCGTCTCTCAAAAATAAAGATACTTTTTCTGCATGCAAATGCATTTTCAGAATGAGATATTATGTCTTTAGGGTTCATCAATTTTTGGACTTTCAGGATGTGATTAAAATAGTCTTGTATACTACACTTATTTTTTTTTTAATTATAGTTTTGGAATTCATCAGGGACGTGACATGAAAAATTACATTGCACTTTGCATTATAATTAGATTGAACAAAAACTTAAAAAATGTCCTTTTCTCCTGCAGAACAATAATTTCTGATCCAACAACATTGCAGTCGCCCAGACCTAGTCCCTAATGAATTCAAACAAGGAATGTTATACATTGGGTCTTTAAGGGGGTGAAACCTATATGCTCCCTTTAGTGCATAAAATGTACTACAGATGTGTTCCTTATTAGTTATTGCTCATTTATTTGATCCCTATCTGACATACATGTTGGGGCGGGGAGTATGGAGTAAACCAAGAATTTAAGCCCGGCTCTAGCTGTTAATTAACTGCAATTCTGGCCATTCACAGATGGAGGTATAGTCACATTCCCATCTGATAGCAGCAAATCAACATTAGTATTGCAGTGTGGTGTACAGCAATCATTGACCTTAGTGGTCAAGTACTGTTGGTAGACTATAAAATAAAAAAAAAATTCGATTCAAAATTCAAAACAGCTCCCTTTTCCCATATACCATCTCAAAAAAATAACAATTAAAAACAAACCATGTCCTAAAAGTTCAAACTAATAAAATATTTTATTTATCCCATACATTGAGCAACATAAAATAATAAAACTATTTGGTAATAAAACCTAAAGGAAACTGTAAAATTGGTATTGCCAGAATTTTGCTGACTTGCAAAATAAAGTAAGTGTGTCAATTATACAAACAAAAACGAAATAACACTGGTGCATTGTGTTTTCGTGCTTTTCTAACCCACAAAAAAATTTTTCTGGTATTCATTACATGAAACATATATTAAATGGTACCACTTAAAAATTTACAACTTGTCCTGCAAAAATAGACCCTCATAAGTCAACATAAAACAAAAAAAAGATAAACATGCCAAAAATCACTATTCCGGGAGCAGGTTAAATTAACTTATTAGTTATTTCACTGACTGCTCACTTTTGTTTCCATACTGTACAGTTGTACGCTACCTTTTACTTTGCAGGTTGTCAGACGGTGGATCATGATACTATGCAGTGCCACTGGGATGAGCTGCGGAAATAAGGGTCTTCTTGGCTGTCGCCTGCAGGAAGAGGAACAAACACTGGAGCAGGCCCTGAAAGAGCTTAGTGTTGTCAGGAAGACATATGTGGTGATGCCAAAGCAGTGTGCTACCACACTGCGACCATTAACTGCTGCAAGAATCAGTTAGTAGGAGATAAATAGGAAACTTTGGTGCTAATAGAAGAAAGAGTCAATAGTCTATGTGCAGTGTGTACTGTATCTGCTACTGTCTTGTAAAGTAGAGAGGTCTGGGGCGAGACTTAAAAGGAGCCAAGATCCAGAAATCCCACCAGCCCACATAGAATATCCCCCACATCACAGTAAAATAGTGATATGCTTTAATCACTTTCAAATTTTGATTCCTTTGTTCACACCCCTCTCCATTCTCTTATATTTGTAAACCTCACCATCTACAAAAGGATAAAATAAAAATGGAACCCAGAAACCTCTCATTGTGCACTCACTTTTTCAGTCAAGGATGTTCAAGTTTACACTAGCATGATATAAGTGGTAATAATATCATTACTACCTCCATACAGTGACAATATTAGATGGTAGAACACAATTAAAACATTTTCCTGACATGCCTGTTTTATGCTCTCTTATATTCCTGTCAAAATAACAATTCAGTAGCATCTTTTTTTTAGAACTCTGCATTGTGCCAACCCTCCATTACTCCTTCTAAAAATGCATGATGAAATGATCAACAGAGCATTACCATTCCCTGGCCACACAGCTTAATGTAAAGAGTGCAGTCCTGTTCCTTAGATTTTGTGAGCTTCAATTATGTCTGTTAAAATTAAATTCTTGAGAAACAAAAGACTCCTGGTGATCTATTGGTGAGTAAATGTAAATAAATTGTTATAATTTCTCCTCATAAATGTTTTAAATGAAAGGTTAATTCATGTCAGTCACCATCTGTCGTGTTAAAGGAGTTGTCCAACGAACCATAAAAAAGTGAGATAGCTTGTCCGAGTCTTTTTTCATCTCCATTGCGATGTTTTCTGTGCTCATTTTTGCTCTATCTGTGCCACATGTAGCCTTCCACTTCTGTAGCTGAGCTGCAGCATTTCCTGTTTTTAAAGCTGTTTCCCTTTTCCCTGTAAAACTATGAACTTGGGGATACTTTACTATGCTTTGTCTAGCTTTTTCCCCAAAACTTGCCCCTGTCAGGGCTAGCATGATGGGCAGGCAAAGGTAAGCGACCACCCACAACTCATCCCAAACAGGAAGGGGTCACAAGGAGATATGGAGGGGGCTACATTTTTCATTGCCTTATTTGCCTAGTTTCCAAGAATATGTTGTTTTCCCACTTATGTTGGATGGGATGTTGGAAGGGATGTGGTTTCAAAGGTTGACCTGAAAAACGTAACGCTTTGATCACCTGATCTACAGAGCTCCACACAGAGCTGTTACCTGTGTTTTCAGATACCCACAGAAGCCCACAGAAAATATTATGTGTTTGATAAAAGTGGCCAACTTTGAAAAAAAACATATTTTCTTTTACTGGACAACCATTTAAATGATTCAAATATGGACATAGTATTGCTCAGATTAAAGAACCTCTTCAAGTGAATGCTGAACCACAAATGATTCTTACTTTCATGACTAGAGTAGAGCATTACTTCCTTGTATTAAATTTAGAGAAAGAGAGTGGTTTTGAATGGGAATTAAGGTCCAAAAGCTGGAACCTATACTAATGCCTATAACAAAGGGACTTTAAAGTTTGAGATCCCTTTGATACTGCTGTAAATGTCCTTAACTTTAAACATCTAACACTTCTGTAAGGTTCAAATCAGGGTCACCTTGGCCCAGCTGAGCATCAGGGGATCTTCTATTGGATCAAGGCTGTGAGACAATATGAGCCCCCTATTACAACAGAAATAAAATCTAACAGAAGGCAATCCCATTTTAAGCTGGCTTTGGAGTTAGTTGCCATTTTGGTCTTTTTCTTCTGGTTTAATTTTGAAATATTTTAGACTTTTTTGAAAAAATGTCCTGGGCATTAGTCCCTGGCGCCGCAACCATCTGCCACTGTCCGTTAAGGTCCCAAGTCGAAACTGATCACTAAGGTATCGACTTGGGACCTTGGCAATCAACGATGGTGGTGGCGCCGAGGACTAACTCTGAACACACTAACTCTGGATGCACATACAGTTGAAGGCTTCTGCAGAGCAGAGCGAATGCTCCCCACTCCACAGAGTACACCGGTGAACTGCAAGCAGGGGGACCTATAACCTGCTTATACACCTACTGGGGGACCTATAACCTGTCTATATACCTGCTGGGGGACTTATAACCTGCCTATATACCTGCTGGGGGACATATAACCTACCTATATACCTACTGGGGGACATATAACCTGCTTATATACCCACTGAGGGACCTATAACCTGCCTATATACCTACTGGTGGACATATAACCTACCTATATACCTACTGGGGGACCTATAACCTGCCTATATACCTACTGAGGGACATATAAACTGCCTATATACCCACTGGGGGAACTATAACCTGCCTATATACCTACTAGGGGACATATAACCTACCTATATACCTACAGGGGGACCTATAACCTGCCTATATACCCACTGGGGGACCTATAACCTGCCTATATACCAACTGGGGGACATATAACCTGCCTATAAACCTGCTGTGGGACCTATAACCTGCCTATATACCTGCTGGGGGACCTATAACCTGCATATATACCTGCTGGGGGACATATAACCTACCTATATACCTACTGGGGACCAATAATATATGTACCTACCTACTATATATAAACTATATATCCAGCTACTGTTGGCCATATAACTTACTGCATTGTGAAGTCGCTAACAGTCGTTAAGCCGGTTGTTAAGGCCTCAAGTTGGTTGATAAGAGCTTAGCAATCGACTCCAGTGTCTACTGGGCATACAATTACAACAAACATTTTGATGACATTAACAGTGAATGTGCACTTCTTTATAGATCGGGGGAGAGGCCTCTGGTATTGACATTGGTTCAAATGCATAAACAAGGACCCCAAAACCATTGTTTCATTCATCTGTAAGTGTTGTCACATTTCCATGACCTTAGAATAATTCAGTAGCTGAATTACATAAATCTGTTTGGGTCTTTTATTCTATGATGACAGTGTGAAGTTAAAAGGCACATTTTAGCCCCATTCTTAAGGTTGGAAAATGTCATGTTTTCTCTCATTGCCCTTTAAAGAAGAAACATTTATCTTTTGTCTTCTGCATGTATGCATTGAAACAATAACAGAAATGAGTTACCTTGAAACTATTCAATCCAAATGTATTAAGAGTTTAAATTCTCGTAAAATAATTGCAAATTAATCGGGACCTATAACCGCATGTTATGTTTTCAATAAGAACATCTTTTGTCTAGAAAAATAATTTTGTACAGTATGTGGGAGGCAGATAATCCACACACAATCAAATGTATTGAAAATACAATCTGAAATATAAAATAAAATCCAAAATAATTAGTCAATTATGAATCTCAGTGCTGAAAAAATAACACTCTTTAAAGAAATATGAAACTTAAAACCTTAGCTGCGTCATCACTTAATTCCAATATAATATATTCCACCACACAGTATTTATACTTATCTCAGCTTGACAACACCTTTTATATCACATATTTCCTTCTTGTGGATTTCTTTACCTGAATGGCTTCTTCTTTAGACATCAGAATGGTCCCATGTGAAGTGGGAAGTGGAGATAGGTAGAAAGCCACACATAGCACAAAAAAAGTTGGTGATGAGTCTGACAATCTCAACCACACCACTGTAATAGTACTGATTAGCAGTGTCAAATTAGTTGTTTGGGGATTAATATGTTCCCACTCCACAAATGCCATCCCTGTCACTAGATTTGTAGCACTGGGAAATGGGAGAAGTGAATGGTAGCCCTGTAAGTCTGATCTAATAGGGATGATATTGCTATTTGACCAGTGGTGAAAACAAAAGAAGTAGACCCCCTTTGAGGAAACTGAGCAAAGCATTGATGATATTATCATATGGTCTGTTAATAATTATCATAGAAATG
Organism: Phyllomedusa bahiana; assembly: GCA_025379985.1. Classification (NCBI taxonomy): domain Eukaryota; kingdom Metazoa; phylum Chordata; class Amphibia; order Anura; family Hylidae; genus Phyllomedusa; species Phyllomedusa bahiana. The sequence goes on from JAODAL010004620.1 coordinate 13,942, forward strand.
TGTATTATGTATAAGGCATACTATAAAAAAGAGGGTTATATGTATATTGTAATGCTTTGACTGTCGGTTATTCAGGTATAGTGCCCCCCAGTAAATTAGATGTATTACTCCTTGCATTCCACTAGACTAGAAATGTTTACCCAGTCATTAATCCTGTTGCAAAACAATAAAGAATCCTAAGCTCCTGTATTGGGATCAGAGGTTACCACCAAGTAAGATATTTCACAGATCCTCTGGAGCATCAAAGGGACACCAGACCCCCATCTTGCTATCTAATTCTAACAATTCTCAATACATATGAAATGGGTCAATTTGGGGACATCTCTCATTAGTTATGCATTATCCTTCCCCCTTCTTATCATATCACCAGCCAGTTAGAGACAACTAATTAGCTTAATTTGCTGATGGGTGATTCAGAAATCTTAGCTGCCTGGGCACATTATTAAATATGATTTTAAAGGGAAATCAGTGTTTACAGTTAGGGATCTCAGCCTTCAGCTGAGCTGAGATCCATTTTTCTTTCATGCTCCCCAGGACTGAGAAGAATATCTATTGATGAGAGAATAATCTAAGTGTTAGGTAATTCTCTAAGACTTTCTCCCTTTTTCTTGTATAACTGTAATTGTATATGTATGTCATGTTATTGCATTTTTGTACTTATATAAGCACTGTAATCTTTTTCTATTAAAACAAAAAAAACTTAATCAGTTGGTCCTTGCTATGCCCTAAAATCCATAGCCTTGAAAAAGTGTTTAACCCTGTGACTGCTGGAAAACAGTGTTTGATTATAGTGTTGTAACCCTGAAAGTGCTGAGAAGTGGTGTCTGAGTGTATCGGAGAACTTCCCTCCGATTTGATTATTGAAGGAAGGTGGTGGCAGCAGATAAATCGGAATGCCTGGACTGTACTGGGGTGTGATTTATGCTCAAATTGCCACCTAACTGAGAGGTGAGTGCAAATAAGACTGAGAGGAAATAAATCAACTTCATTACTAGGGCCCCACATCATATGCTGGTAAGTGTGTAAGTGACATCCCCTGTACAAGAACAGTATATGAGCCCCTTTCTGTTCAATAGCAAATCATAGAAAACCATCATGTGCTTCTCCAAAAAAAATCACCAGTATGTATGAACTACATAACTTGTGTCCTTAAAGAGGAACAATCTATTTTAGTAAAATTCACTATGAAAGTACAATTCTGGAATCTCTTTCCTTTGATTCCTCTGTTATTCCCCTTAGAAATTCATTACCAATTTGTCAGATGGGTGTTACCAATTAAAGTTGCGGGTTCCTGCACAGTGTGACATTGTCCAATCAGTGGTGACAGTGAGTCAGTGTGTAGAGTGACACACCCCTTTGATAACTGGAAAGGTAATACCCACTTGACTTATTTATACATTTCTAGAAGAAATAACAGATAAACAGCACAACACAGTTATAAGAGAAGATAATCCAGTATTGTTATTTCACAAGGAACACATTAGGCCTACTTTATTAGGCCCCTATCTAGCTACAGAGGTTGAATCTACGTTATGTCTGTCCCTGGGTATGACACATTCTGCCCTCTATTTATGCCCCTGGCAGAGGTATAAGGAATTGTTTACCTTGGACAGATACCATAAAGTCATGATTTGATAAAAATGTACCTGCTTTCTGTACATTTGTCCCATTTTATTCAAAATTCTGTGCTAAGTATTGTCACGAGATATTGTTATATATTCCTCTGCTTCACTCCACATAGTTATAAAGTTAAATTATAAAAAATGGTCTACTGCTCCCACTACTAGAGGAGACTTAGGAGCTTATAAATGATAAATATCTGTAGTTATCACTGAACATTTATAAATATTTTGGAGCATAAAATGTACAATTTACACACTTAAAAAGTGACCTGTTGTTTTCTTTGGGAGAAGACGCCATTAGGCACATGGTGATTTTTTTTCTTATAAGCAATATGCGGCATGTAAACAAAATGAAGTGCGTGTCACTTCTTGGTGCATAAATGAATCTTTTACATGTACAATTTTATAGTGAAGAACAGCCAAACAGAACTATTTCATATTATGTGTTTTTTGTTGCATAGACATGACAAAAAATGCATGAAAAGCTAAAATTCGTGAAAAATATTTAAGAAATGCATTAAAAGAGCTCATAAAATACATTTTCCCTTGACTTATGCACTTTTATTACTTTGTTTGCATGTGAATCTAGCCTTTGTAAGTTCCTAAGCTGTGTCTAACTGTAGTTGTGAGAAGTTAGAATTCATCACTTGACTCTACGTGAAGACTAATAAATATATATAAAATACTGAAATTAGAAAAAAAAACGATAATTATACTCAAACCTTTAAAATTGTGATGACATCCATTTATCTGTTTACATTAAATCTCATTTTCCTAACCAATGGCCTCTGTAGCATACATCCATCCCTAGGGTTAGCAGATTTATTTATCTCCTAATCAACTGTATATATTTCCTAAAATAGTGAAATTATTCAAAGGGAAATGCATGTTCTTCAGTACGCTTCTTTACCCCTATTTCCCCGCGTTTTAATTTATTTACTATGTTTCCATTTTTCTTGATTCTACTTACTAATATTCTTTACTTGTTAAGTAGAACTGTGCATTATTTTCTCTCATAGGGAACAATTATTTTCCTTTTGATGTGGAATACAGAATATCTTGTGAATATCTTGGGATCTTCATTTTTTTTTCGGGCCCGTGTTCTTTTAATGAAATGCCCAAACATGTTCAAAACCCACCCCTAAAGAAAGTCTGTATTTTAAATTTGGATATGTTTTAAATCTAAATTACTCATCTTATTTTAATATATTTTTTGGAAAGCTATAGAAACAAACGCACGTTTTGGAGTTGGTTTTATAGGGCTAAGTTTTTTTTTAAAGGGCCCAAAATTTTTGGGGTCCCCACGTTTTTTAAAATTTTAAAGGGGTTTTCGGGAAATTTTTAAAAAAAAACCTCACTCCCACTTTTTTTCTGTGTTTAAAATTAAAAAAATTTTTAAACCCAAATACTTACCTCTCCCATCACCAAAAATTCCGGGCCCAATGCCAGAGCTCAAATTGCCCCCTTTGGGTCCCTCACTGATGAATCCATTCATGGATCACATGTTTGCGAAACCCAAATTCACTAAACCTTTGTACATGAAAAACATTTTTAAATTGGGGGGCCAAAAAATTGGGTTACACAATTTTTTGGGACCATAAACCAGGAAAATCATTCTTTGAGGGACTGGGGAGAACTTTGGGGTTTTAGGGCCCGCTACTTAGAGCTTAAGGGCTGGGACAAAAGACGAAAAGTAGGGGGAAAAAAAAACGTCCCTGTGCTACTTAGGAAAGATATAACAGGTGCAAAAAAACTTTTGGAAAAGAGCCCCCAAAACCCTTTCCCCCGGGGACCCGTTGAAGGAAAAAAGGGGGACTTTAATATTTCCCCATTTAAAGGGTTTGTTTTTTGCCTAAAAGGGTTTTTGGTTTAGGGAAGGGGGCAAAAATTTTGGGGAAAAATTTTTTCTTTTAAAAGGGGGGTTGTTTTTGGGGGGTTTTAAATTTTTAAAGGGGCCGGGAAAAGGAGAACCCGGGGGAAATATTTTTCCCTTTTTTTATTTTTAAACCGGGTTTTTTTTGTGCCAATTTTCAGGATTACAGGAAAATTTTAGGTTCCCATTTCCGGTTTCCCCCAGCCAGGAAAAAAAGGAAACACACAAACCCTCGGGGGAAAAACCGGATTTTGTTTGTTGGGAAAAGGGAACCCAAAAAAATTTGATCCCAAGCGGGGTAAAAAGGGGGGCGCAGGAGTTGTTTTTTAAACCCTTTTTTTTATTTTTTCTTTAACCGGGGGAAACCCCTTTAAAAACCAAAAATTTTCCCATTTAAGGGAAATTATAAAGGTTAATTTTTTGGGTTTTTAGGGGTTTCCCGGGGGTTTGGGGGGGCCCCCTCATATTTATTCCCAAAAATTTGGTTTTTTTTTTGGGGGGGGAAATTGTTTTTTCCTTTCAAAAAGGGGCCTAGGATAAAAGGGGTTCGGGGCGGACTTTTGTGGTATTTTTCCTACTTAAAAGGGGTTATTTTTTATTTCCTTATGACCGTAGTGCACCAAATTAGGGGAAAATAATTAGGCCCAAACCTAAAAAAAAAATAAATGGTTAAAATTGTGGGGGCCAACTTTAAATTTTTCCTTCGGGGTTTTAGCCGGGGGGGCCCCAACTTTAAAAAACCCCCAAAAAAAATGTGGGTTGGGGGGTCAAAAAAACCAAAAAATTTGGGTGAATGGAATTTTGTGTTTTAAAGGCAAATTAATTTTTCAAAAAGGGGGGAATAATTTTAAAGAAGTACAAAATTCAAAAAACAATTTAACCCTTAATTTATTAAATAATTTATTTTGTTATTTTGGTTTTTTTTTCATAAAACGGGTGGATTTTAAAAGGTTTCCGGGGAAAACCCCAAAAAAAAACCCCCCCAACTAGGGAAAAGGTTTTGGTTTCAATTTTTAATTTTTTTCCAAAGGGAAAATGGTTTTTTTTTCTTTTTTGATTTTCGGGTCTTTTTTGGCGGGGCCCTTTCTTGTGGGATGAGAAAGGGGGTTTTTTTGGGGGGGGTTTGGGGAAAGGGGGCCAATTTCCTTTCCCCCTTTAAACCTTCCCCCAACCCCTATAACCCAATTTCCACTGGGGTTTTTGTTTTTTTAGGGGGGGAAAACTCTTGGGTTTTAAATTTAAAAAGTGTTAAAAATTTTTGGTATCCGGGGGGGTGGGGGGTTTGGTTAGGGGTTTAAAGTAGGGAATTTTAGGGGGGTTTAAGGGGTTTGTTTTAATTAATTTTAACAAAAGTGGGGGGGGGTGTTTTTGTTTTTCCCCGAAAGGGGGTTTTCGGGGAAAGGGGTTTTTTTGGGTTTTTCCCCGGGGGGGGGATAAGGGGGCAAGGGGCCTAATTTTTTTGGGGGGAGATTTGTTTTTTTTGGGTCCCCTTTTTTGGGGGGTTTTTTAATTTTTTTGGGGGGGAAAAATTTTTTCCAAGGGGGGGAAAAATTGGGGGGGTTTCCGGGTAACTCCATGGTTCTTAATTGGTTTTGTGATAAATTTATATTTTTTAATGGGGACTATTACAAATGTGTCACCCCCCCCCCCCTTTTAAAATTTCTAACCTTTTTTTATTTTTTTTTTTTGGGGTTTTAAAAATGGCAAAAGGGGTGTTTAAAAAATTTTAAGGGCAAATTTGTACTCAAAGTTTTTTTTGACCCCAGGGGGTAAATTTTTTTTGTCCCGCTTTTAATTCGTAGAATGCCCCGGGGAATCTAAAAAACCCGGGTTCTCCTGTAGGCCCATAAATTTAGTATTTTCCCAGCTACAAAGTAAAACTTCTGGTTCATTTAAAACCCAATTTTTAAAAGTGGTTTACATGTCCCAGCAGTAATGCGCCTGCTTTTTGTCACCCTTCGCAGGGTTTTGGTAGTGGAAAAAAAACTCCCGTTTCCTCGGGCACATTCCAAAGGGGCCGTGGGCGTTTTTTAAAAGCCCCTGATATTGGAGTGCGCCTGCTGAAAGATATAGCGAACGGGACTGCACCAGTTTTTGGGCTGAAAAGATGCCAAACTTCTGGTGCAGTCCCATACATACATGTTGCCCTAAATATTTATATATTTTTTAGATTTGTTTTAAACATTTTATTATTTTTTTTCTTGGGGAAAAATTTTTCCCCCTAGGGTACTCGATGATAGGGGGGGGTTTGGGGGATCGCCCTTTTTTATTACGGCAGTACTATTTTACTGCCGTATACAGGCTTTTTATTCATTACTTATTACACCCTGGCAGGGTCTAATAGGTGTGCCAACATAGCAGCAAAAGAAGCTTGTAACCTCGCAATTACATTGGGGGGAAAGGGAAAAAATCGGGGTGAGGAGTGGTGTACATTCATTTAGACGCTGTGATTGCTGCAGCTTTTAAAATGTTAAACAGTAGGAGGAGCCAGCTCTGCCATCTCTGCTGTTAGCGACAGTTTCTGGCTGTAATTAAAATTGGGCACCCCCCACGTAAGGAGGGGCTTTTGCGCGTTTACCTCGCTCCCTAACCCCCTTCACGCTATTTTTGGGCTACGGAATTTTTTTCCAAAAAGCGTGAAAGGGGGAAACCCCTTGTGCCTATAGGTGCTCAAGAAACAAAAAGGTATTGGGGGCAGGGAAAAGGCTGGGCAATTTTCTAAGGGGATTTTAACAGAAAAAAAATAAAGTATTTGCTGTGGATAAATATTTAAAATGAGTCCACTTGTGGAAAAAGAGAGAATACCCAAAAAAGGGTTTAAAAACATTTTTTGGGACCCATGAAATACCCTTAAAAATGTCTTAAACCCAGATCAAAATCCCCCCATTCCCTTTTTTCAGGTCCTGAAAAATCAGGTTTCAAAAAAGTCGGCTTTTTTTCAAACTCTGCTTGAAAGTGTCAGTTTTGGTCTTCCTGAGTAGTTTGGAGGTGTTGCAAATGGGATATACATTCATATATGACAGTTTTAAAAGGTTAGCAAGTTTATCTAAAACTATATTTGGATATTATACTTTATTTTGTATTGTAGTTATTTTTGTATTTCATGTTTCCTTTTAATTGTCTTACCAAACTTCCTGTTGGGCATTCAGTATATTAGATCTGAATTGGCTCAATATAGGCAGTTATTAGAAGCATTTGGGCTAAGGTTTTTTACAAAAAACCCCTTTGTACCACATAGGGACCATGTACATTTTTTTAGCAATGAGGGTATGCTGATGCTAAAAAGCAATAGAATTGCTGTATTATTTTATTGGCAGAGGTGCCATCAGGGCAGTATTGGCAGTACCTCTGTCAGGGGCCCTGGTTAAATTTAAAAAGAATGTGGCCCAATGACATGGTACAAGATAGGGAATAGTAATGGGTTGGGGAGCCCAGATGCTTTGGTTGTATTGGGCCCTGAAATCTTTTAAAAGAAAACCCCGGTGGGGTTTGGGATGTGATTTTTGTTTTGTGCATTTTTGATTTTTTTGTAAAGTCATAGTGGGTATCATTTTAAACAACTTTATAATGAAAACAATGGGTTTTTTTTTTGCTTTTTTGTTGGGCCCTTTAAATTTAAAATGGGAAAAAATTTTTACATTAAAAACAAGCCAAAAGAAATTTGGCCCCGGGGCTGGGAGAGAAGGGATAAAGGGCCCGTAGTCGTACCTTGGCAGCAATGCCAAATTTTCCCAATAAAGAGAATCTGTCAGAATTATTCTGCCTGAACTGTGGACCCCATGAATTTTTACCTCTTCGAGACCAAAACAGTGAACAGGGCTTGTTAGATGGAATCACTTCCCCTGGGGCACACTATATGATGGGGTCAGTATTCTCTCCCACTGCATGATGGGCATGGGTTTACACAGCTTTTTTTGGACAAAGGGTTTTTGGGCGGGTTGCCAGGGTTTCCTCCCCCAAAAATACATCAAAACCTCACCCGAAAAAATGCTTCTTCAGAAAAAAAAATTTTTTTAAAAGGGATTTCTCTGCCCAGGTTTTAGACGGGATTTCCCCCTATACCCCAAAATTTAAACCCAAAGGCAAAACCGCGGCGAAAAACCCCCGGGAAAAAGTGCCCAAAAACATGCCAAAAAACCGCCCCCTAATTCCCTGCCAAAACACGCTTCAAAAAATTGCATGGGCACTTTTTTTTTAAACGCTTCCAAAAAAAAGCGTGGGAAAAAAACCCCGGGGGTGTGTGAACTACAACGAGGTTTTACATAGGAATTTAATTAAATAAAATGGGAGCTTTTTGGAAAAAATTTGGATGAGGGTTTTGGGGAGGGGGGAAAGCTCCCAAACCCATCCAAAAACCCCGTCCCAAAAAGGGCAGTGTGAACTGCCCTTTTAAAACCCCTTCTGAAGAAACGTGTTTCCCGGCGAGGTTTTTATGTGGGTTTTGGGCGAGAAAAACCCCGCCCAAACCCCCTCCATTTAAAAAAACCCTAAATAAGCCCGGTTGGGGAACAGCCCCTTAAAAATAAAAGGGAGAAATCCCGTTTAAAATATTCCAGACTGACAGAAGGCTGAGTCCCGAGCATAAAAAATAGACTTTTAAAGTGCAAATATACCCCCTTCAGTGAAATTCAGAACTTTTTAAATCCCCAACATAGTGTAATATACTGGTAATGTACCTAAAAAGGGGTTTTTCCTTTTTACCCTTACACAAAAAAGGGAAAAAAAGGAGAGTGTGGATGCAATTTCCAAAGGGATTAAAAAACCTTTAGGATTTTTTGAAAGCAGGATCCCTCAGTCATTTTGTATTTATAGTGTGATGATATGATCTGATTAATTTTAACCTCTGTTTTATTTTGCCCTTTGTTGACACAATAAGTTTGTCATATAGGAATTGTTATATGGGACAGGAGTATAATACTGATGTCCTTATTTTCTTATACCATTGATCTCCTCCCCCATTTGCACTATTTGGCTTTATTTAGTGACAAAGAATCATAATATGTGATGGATCCTATATGAGAAACTTATTGTGTCAGATACTCTTTATGATGAATAAACTGTGTAGTTACTTTTATGGCATTGACAAAATTCCTTTTTCAAAATTCATTTGAGCAACATGTGTTACTTCCATGATGTGCATATTTACCAGATCCCTGCTTTTTCCATCATGTTGGATATACTAGAAAATATGAGCAAGCTTGAATATTCTAATATGTTTTAATTATGGATTTTTTTCCTTATATTATTCTGTATGTTGATTATAGGCTTATAGACTGTCTTATAGACTTGTCAGTCAGTTGTGTCAGACTTGTTTCTTGTCTCTCTCTCTCTCTCTCTCTCTCTCTCTCCCCCATTTGGCCTAGTTTTGGATATAGATTTGGGGCGGCATGTATGAAATATGGCGTTTAAACGGAAAATTTCATGTGCATAATAATGGCCTAGAATGCACCTAATTTATGACCCGCTGTAGAGCGGGTTCATAAATCAGGCGCATTCTAGCACTAGTATATTTCTGGCTCAGGTATACCACTTTGAAAATGGTCTACCTGTTCAAGCAGTAATGCGCCTAGAAATACCATAGCGAAGCTACAAATCTAGAGTTTCGTACGGTTCTAGTGCACCTCGCCTCCCGCACGCCCCCTGAAATCTGGCGCATTACAAAGTGCCGCAGGCGCTATGTAATGCGCCTGATAATGGCATGTGGGCCATTTAAAAATGTAGCGAACAGTGCTGCAACTGATATCGGGCTGAAAAGGTGGCAGACATCTGGTGCAGCCCTGTTCAGACATGCCGCCATTGGTGTTTGTCTAGTTTCTGTTAGGCCTTGCTTAGGAGTCGTTGGGTCCTAAAGACACTTTCTATAATAGGGTTACTAGTAGTTTAGGGACATATTTGACTGAAATATGTTTGGGTTAATGTCAAGAATAGAGGTCCGGTGTTAAGGGTAGTCATAGGGTGAACTTTTGAGTGATAGCATTTGGGACAGTTATCACCATTACTTTTCTTTTACTGAGTGTACACATTTAAAGCTCCAACAAACCATGCACCTGTCTTCGTCCACCCACTGGAATCATCTAGCGGTGAGTCTTTTCATTGATAAGCTTTATATTGCCTTTTCTTGTGACTATTGGTGTACTAATGGTGTTGCTAGGTGTTGTTTGGCGTCCACCAGCATTGTTACGCAATCTACATCTTATCCCTGCCTTGGTTGTACGTGATGGTCGTTTTTCTTTTTTTAACCACACTATGTCATACTGTAAGCACTATGGGCCTCATGTATGAAAACTAGGTGTAAGACTTTCTTTGTTGCCCATAGCAATCACCAGAGCTTCCTATTCATTTTGCATAGTGCTTTAAACAAAATAAGGGGAGCTTTGATCGGTTTCTATAGGCAACAAAGAAAATCTTACACCTAGACAGTTTTCAAACATGAGGCCCTATTTGTCTATTTGTTTTTAGCAATGAACTTGCCGTTTATTAATGTATTTGTTATCCCTGATTATACGTTTTTCATTCATGTGTTTATTAAGCATGGATATCTCCAACTTTACTTGGCTGTTAAAGATTTAGAACCACATCCATTAGATCCAATCAACAATTTTACCAGCATACCATTCAGACTTTATAAGTATCTTAATTTAGCAAGCTTTCAAGACAATACATATAACATCACAACACCCCCTACATAAACTAAATGAACAAATGGAAACATATAAACCAATCAGCCATGCCATTAAAACTGCTGGCAGGTGAAGTGATTAACATTGATTATTTCATGACAGTGGCACTTGTCAAGAGGAAATTATGCAGTAAGTAAAGTCAGTTCTTGAAGTTGATGTATTGGAAGCAGGAAACATGGGTGTAAGGATCTAAGTGACTTTGACAAGGGCAAAATTGTTACGGCAATCTGAGTGGGCCAGAGGATGTACAAAATAGATGGACTTGTGTGGTGTTCTCCATATGCAGTGGTTTATTCTGTCTCCAAGCTACCACCAATGTATGATCAGGTTCCTGGACTTTATACAAAAGAACTGTTTTCATGGTTGTTAATGATCAGCTAACTGTGTATTCCATCACAACTGCCTAATATCCCTTAACACCATTAATATTTACACCTAAATAGGAATCTACCAATTTTTTTTCATACTATCAATGTTATTGTCTGCTCTACAGCAGTATTTCCTGATTAACATTCCTTCTGGGGCACAGAAATGTTCTGAGGTGTGGTGGATATGCCAGAACCAAACCAGTCCCATCCAGGTAGGGTAAAAGGTTGCCCATTCATATAAAAATTTACAATAAAGGGAATCTGTCATAAATAATCTGCCTGAGCCATGGACACTATGAAATATTGATAGGCTTACTTGTTACAGGCAATTATATTCTACTCTGAAAGGCTGCAGCATTTCTGGGAAAACATAGTTTAAAAAGTGGTTGGGGAATAAAGTGAAGTGCCATCTGTGTGGTCTGGTCTCCTTACAGCTCAGCCTCAGTTGATAGGCCTCTTTCTTTTTATATGTGTATGATGAGACCTGCCAATCAAGCACAACTTGACTGGAAATACAATGTCAGCGGGGATAGAACTTCAACCTACACCCTTGCTGTTCTTAAGCTATGGGCGACATGTATGAATTCGAATGCGTACTTTTTTTTTACATGGCGCCGACACTCCAGTTCTAAATAGACATAGAAGGGTGTAGAATATGACGGTATGAAGATTTTTGGCTTAATGCGCCAAACTTTGTATGGGCATAGAGTGTAATGCGCCAAACTTGGCGCACTAAGCTCTATGTATTGCGGCAAAAATCTGTCGTATTCTACACTCTCAAAATCTCATTGAAACATTTAGAGGGCGACATGTATGAATTCGAATTCATACTTTTTTTTTATTTGGTGCCGACACCACAGTTCTAAATAGATATAGAAGAGTATAGAATATGACAGATTTTTGGCGCATTACATAGAGCTTAGTGCGCCAAAAATCTGTTGTAATCTACACTCTTCTATATCTATTTAGAACTGGAGTGTCGGCGCCAAGTAAAAAAAAAAGTACGCATTCGAATTCAAACATGTCGCCCTATGTTTTCTCTAAAGCACCATATTTTCAGCGTAGAACATAGCTGTCTACACTAAGAGCGTCTGCCACTGTTTTATGCCGACCAAGGTTCAGACAGCATGAATCTACTATCAAACTCCCTTTTGAGGTTTCAATTTTTTATATGGTTTTGAGCCAATGCCAAAATTGGATCCAATAGGAAGGTGAGACATAAGACCTTGCTGTCATGAGTTGTGGTATGCTTGATTACCTCTTCACCTCTCTTTGTGTCCTTTAGCTGCCATGTTGTTGCCTCTCTATCTGCCTGATCAGTCCTTCAAGTTTGTATCTGGCCTCAATCTCGAGGCTTTTGAAGATATTCAAAGGGACACTTCCATTACGACACTAGCTGCTCTTTTATTGTTCCTTTTGGTGAACATTAGACTATTCTTTATTGCGATTCCTTTGACCTCACTACTTGTTTGCTGCATGCCCTGACCTGGCTTGAGAACAACATCTACCTTAAACCATTTACTGCCCAATTAATCCTTTCATCTGCTACCTTGTTATTACATTTATATATCAGCTTTTATTGCAGGTTACCTTGTAGTAAGTAGCAATGTTATGGTTCCTTGCAGAGAAAACCAGATCCCAATGCAGGGGTTAAGGTGTGAAAACTGGGAGTCTCCTTGGACTCCATTCTTTGGCGTGGTTTTACACCAAATCCTGTGTGAAAGCCATAGGACTCATCATCTGTCACAAGGGATCCATGACACGTCCTCCTTATTTCTAATTTCCTTTGAATCCACTCAGTGGCATTTTTTTTTTTTAAAACCTCTCGTGTCACAGGCACATCTTAAAGTGTAGACATTATTATTTAAGAAACCTGTTGGAGATTCTGTCTCTTGTGCAGTCTTAAAAATTAAGACAGAATTTGTTAATAAAAATTAAAATTGGGCTGAGCAGCTTGTAGGCTGAGCGTTTAAATTACAGTCTGTTTGCTCCCATGTCTGTTCCACTCAAAGCTGATAAACCAACAGTATTTCTGGAAGAAAATAATTCCAGTGCAAATATGAAACAGAATAGAGCCATGTTAGATATATGTGAATTCTGAATCAATATCATGTTTAATGAAGAGAAAAATGTAATCAGATTTTTTCCCAGTTCTGTGTAATCAGAGGATGTCCACCATGGGAGCTGCGGGTATGGCTCAGGGACCTTCGGCCACTGCGCTCTCAGGCTATTTTCCAGCAGTCAACATATGGAATATTTCTTTATTTAAATGTATAAGATGCCGAAATCTTGTAAAACACTGATCTAGAATGTTACCATATTGATTAGCAGTTCCTTGTTACCATGGTTATTCTATATGGAATACATGTTTCATTTTCAATTTAAAACAATACATGTTGATTGACATTGACCATCTACTTGTGTATAAGTATATTGTGTGACTACAGGACAACTTCTGTAGAGTTCAGATATGGTGTAAAGTAGTTTCTGCAGGGGCTTCTAGTATCTGCTTATCTGGTCAGTGCAGGGTCCATATCAGAAAATAATTTAAGGGCTCTTCCTATAACTATGCAGAGTAGTGGTGACCATTTAAAACTGTACATTGTATATTGTAAATTAAATCAAAGTAAGAAACCAACAGGCACCACTTATATAGTACATGTATGAAAAAGTATGGGGTGCAGAACAGTGTCTGACTCTAAGCCATAATAAATACAATGAAAATAAAGAAGTTCCTGCCTGTGTTCTGGGTCAGTATGTTGATGTTTCTACATTGCTCCTGAACTCTAGTTACTGTCTGGTTACCTGTGCTTATTGATGTCCATGTTCTTGCGTTACGCCAGTCTGTTACTGTACTGTTATCTGCCGTTACACCAGCTGTTTACTTGTACTTCTGTTATCTGCCTTTTCACCAGTCTGCTACCTGCCCAGGACTTTGCTTCTACCTACAGTTGCAACTGCCTGTATCCCGTTACCTTTACCTGTTCCCACTGTCCTTCATCCGGCACGTGGGCTGTCACCGCAAGTAGCTGCATCAAGGGTAAAGACCATGGGATTCCCCGCAGCTGAATCAGTCTGGCCTTGCGGTGGGCTTTGGTGTAGACCGGGGGCACCTTAGACTCTGCTCACTGACTAGAGATGGGCAAATTACTCAAAAATTAAATTCGGTGACTTCGCCGAATTTTCCGACAAAATTTGTTTCGGTCCGAATTGCTTCGGGACGAATCGCGTTAAAAAAACAGATATTTCCAGGCTGCACAGAGCCTGCAGGGTGCTGTAGAACGTTGTGCCATGCTTAAATATGCAGAGGGAGCTTGGTTTGGTCTTCATACAATGTTGTGTTTTAGTATGACACGCAGATGACTGCCACCGCTCTTGGAAAAAAAAAAAAAAAAAACTGACCAAAAAACTGAAGCGGGAATGCAGCCTGATAAAGTCATGGAAGCGAAAGCTGGAAAAAAAACAAGCTGAGAGCTCAGGTGGCAACATCAGTGACAGAGTGTGGAGGTGACGGCAGCAGCCACAGCAGCATGAGGTCAGAGAATAGCACAATGACATTCTGGAGGTGGCAAAAACAGAAGTAGGCCACAGAGTGGCACAATGACACAGTGTGGAGGGCACGGCAACAGCCACAGCAGCAGCATGAGGTCAGGCAGTGGCACAATGACATTCTGGAGGTGGCAAAACAGTAGTAGGCCACAGAGTGGCACAATGACAGAGAGTGGAGGTGACGGCAGGAGCAACAGCATGAGGTCAGAGAGTGGCACAATGACAGGGTGTGGAAGCAACAACAGCTGACCAGGCAAGGGCAAACAACACGACAGCCCGCAGCAGCATGAGATCATAGAGTGGCACAATGACAGTGTGGAGGTGGGTGGCAATACCAGTCCCTGTAAAGATGGTGGTAGGCTGATGGAGAAACTGGCAGCAGATGTGTGGCATCAGGCGGGTGGCGGCATCAGAAAAGTGGCTGAGGCAGGTAGTTTGAACCCAGACTAATTTCTCACAGTTTGGGTGAGGCGTCATGGCTGATGTAGTCTGACGCCTAAGGCATTGGTTTGTGGAAATCCTGACCGATCCACGCCTGATTCATCTTGAGAAAGGTCAGTCATTCCACATTTCCCTTGGACAAGCGGGTTCTCCTTAGGGTAACGATGGCCCCCGCCGCACTGAACACCCGCTCTGATGCCACACTAGGGCCCCGGGCGGGAAGCCTCCACTCAAACTCAGCAAGTTGGGCCCCACATCCAGTTTAGATGCCGTATCCAGGGGACTTTTAACTGGGTGGAGAGTGCATCTGGACCAAGAGAGATGGCAAAGAGAAAAACCCCTTTTTTCAGGGGGTGGTGGGTTTTGATGGCTGCAATTGGCATGCGGCCACTGGGGCGCTGCTGCGCTTTGCTGAAGCAAAAAGGAAGGACCCCATCAAGGAAACCTGAAAAATTTTTCTAGTTTGCTGACTTCGGAAACCCAAATTCGGAAAAACAAGACCTGGCCAAAAAACTCGCTCTAATGAGGATAAGCGAGGTTACATATTGTTTCACTTTTGCTAAAGTAAACAACTCCCAAAATGTATAAAAAGCCGGGATTTGTAAAAAAGCTCACCGGGTTTTGGGCCCCAATGCTTATATGGTTGAGCACTTTTGCTCACTTGTTTTTCCATTATAAAGCGTTTGCAGACTGCAGTGCATCAAAAATTACACCCCAACCCTGTACTGGACAGAAAAGTTTGTGTTCACCTCAATTGGTAAAACCTATCAGGGCGCCTCGAACAGGGATCGGAGCTTTCCAGCCGTAAGAAGAACGGGTCCTTGAACACACTAAGCGGGAACTCAGAACCTACTGGCCAGGTAAGAAAACCTTTATGTTTCTACAAGGGTTTTTCTGTCCCTTCCGTTGACTGTGTCCCCCCCCCACCCCAAAGTACAATGGGTTGGAAAATGCCCGTTTATTTGATAACAAAAAACCCTTCCAGTGGAGTGGATAGTTTTGTGTGAATGTTGATGTTATTTATTTGACAGTTTGGGGAAGAGGATCCCTAACTGAGACATTTGCGCTTAAAAGGGAGGAGCGATCCAGCTTAACTGGGTAATACGCAAATAGGTGACAGTTATATTTGGGAATTTGGGTGAAGTTTTTTTATAAGTCCCGGACTGTTTCTGATTGAATAACCCTTGCATCTGAAAGGATGGGGTGGGTTGAGAGGGGGAATAAGGGACAAAAAGAAAGAAAAACATGGAAGAAGGCCCAAAAAATTTAGACACTCTAATGTTTAAGAACTTCAAATACTGACCCTATTAGCCTTTGCTGTATAAGGGTTTACAGGGAGGGGGGGGGCATAAAACCCCTGGAATATACTTGCTGTTTAAAAGGGGAAACCCAAAGGGGAAGGGACTAGGGAAAAGCCCCCTTGCATAAGCCCCCTAAAGGGAGGTACTTCCCCAAAAGGCATTTTAAGAAAAGGGGAGCAAGAAGGGTCAGGGGGAAGCCAAAAATGGTCAAGGGATGATAAACCTGTACCATTAGGAAGATATTTGAGAGAAAACAGGGGTCTAAAACAACCAAAAAACTGAATCAGTTTTTTGAGGACCTTAGGTGGAAGGAGAAGAGCATTGGATCAGATAGATGGCGGAAAACAATGGTAATCTGGTAGTGCTATTTTTCTCTTTGGGGAAAACACGACTTTTTTTTAATATGTAGCTAAGGACTAAGCGGTGTGGGTGGAAGTATTCCGAAAAAGATTGATCCAGCAAATCCAATTGCAAAAAATTGAAATTTTTATTGTTGAAAATAAAACCAACACCTCCATCTAAACTGGCTCATCGGCAAGAAGTTGAGCTTTGGACGTACAACTCCTTAGTCTAGATAAGGAAGGCTACAACCATCCCTTTAATACACATTTTTTAAAAAAGCAAAACTTACCCTAAACCCTAAATGTATTTTTTCCGCATAGGCGCTCGCATTTCCCGGGGCCCCCAAAACCCAAAAAGGGAAGTGACGCCTGGAAGTATGTTGCCTAGGTGGAGGTTTGTAAAAACCCTCCCCCCCGTTATACCCGCGTGGGCCCTCACCCCCTACCCCGTGCGACCCCGGAAAGGGTGGACTTGTATATGTGGAAAACAGAACCCTGATTGGGGGGACACTTGTTGTGCGTGGGGACTCCCTTTCATCTCAAATGATAAAGATACTGACTTTTTGGCCCCTCTTCAAAGTGTCCAGCAAACAGTACCGGGCCACCAGAACAGATGGTCACCAGAAAACCCGGACCAAGTAATCCAGAAAAGCCCAAAAATAATAGAGGCCAGGCCCCGCCAGAGCGGGCCCCTATGAAAACTCCCGACCCACTGAAAAAAAACCCCCCCCTTTTGGGACGTTATTTGGACAGATCCAACCTAATTATAGGGCAACATGGCTTGACTTAGTGGACTCAGAACTAAAATGACCCAGGGTTTAACCGTATTATGAAAAATTGTTACGCCTTATATCCAGCGGGGGGGAGGGCCCCAGATTGAGGAATCAGGGGTCCCCTTTATGCAACCCTCATGATTTTGGGCAGGGACAACGGCAGGGGGGGGAGTACAGGAGTAACCACCGGGGACCCCAGAGAGTGTACAAGCTTTCTTCCTTAAAAAAGGAAAGACCGGGGGCTGTGAAAATTTTTGCTGAACAAAGGGGGACCCAGAGAATGTTTTGGGGCATTCAGGAGGGTTAAAGACCGACATACAAACTAGCCTAAAGACAGCGGTCCCTGATGGGAAATTGCTGACCGTACCCACTTCTACAATTAGCAAGGGGTATTGGGTGACTTAAAGGAACCCAAAGGCATCCAGGAAGGCAATGTCAGCCCCATTTTGAAACCTAAAAAATTTAGGCCCCAAAATTTGAACTACCATTTACCCTTTACCTCACTAAAGGTTAGGCCGGCTACGGGTTTTTACACAAAGGGGGCCCCAGGAATAGACGGTAGCATATATTCCACCAAACTCACCATAGCGCAAGAGCCCGTTTGGTTGTGCCGTACGGTTTTTGGCGGTATTGGTGGAAAAAGCTTGAGATAGTGTTAGAAACCCTTGGACATTACACTCCACTGATATTTTGTATTTTGAACAGGTCCAACCCAAAACAATTTCTATGGTCAGACAATTGCGATTACAGTGTGCTTCGATGCCTCCCATATTCATTGCACGGGTGAAACCCGCTACCTTCTCCCCAAATTTAGGGCAGGAGTCAACAGGGGGGAATAAGGAGGGGGTATCTGCATCTCCAAAGACCCCTTGAGCCTCCAATAATGGGGCGGAGGGCAGGTCTTGATTGTGTGGATCACCCCTACAGGGTATGCATTGTGAACCAACCAAGACGTCAAGGCAGGCCATTGTACCTCACGCTCAGCCCGGAAGCTGAATCACTGCCTCCCAGAGGCTCTTGCAAGGGGAGGGGTAAGGAAGGGAATATTTTCACAGATTGCCCTTCTTATGGAGTGGCACTGATTTTTGGTCCCAACTGGAAGGCCCGGGAAATTTTCCAAGCCGGCACACCTGGGAATGAGAGGGAAAAGGGCAATAGGGGCAAGAAACTAGCCCTTGCACAAAAAACATGCCCCTAATCAACCAAGAGGTCTGAAAGGAAATTCCAGAAAACAGGCCTCAAGGGAAAGGGAAATCTGGGGGAAGCAGGGGCCCCCCAAAACGACGGCTAGGGGGGGGTGGGCAGGCTCTGCCTCCCCCGCGCTTGGTTTCCCCTATGGCCGCCCTTTGCCCCTGCCCATCTTTGGGAAAAAGCCATCATAGAATTTTCAACAAGGCTTGGTTAGTTCCTGGTTTTTCCACTTGGGCCCAAGGTACTGTCTTCTGCCAAATTTTTTTCTTGAAAAAACCCTTTGGGCAGGTGGTCAAAACCCCTGTCAAGCTTCCCCAAAAACCCTTGTATCCCTTTCAGTGATGCAGAAAGAGGACAACAGCTTCCAAAGGTTTGGGGCCCATGAGTATGCTTTTGACGGGTAGGGCGTGCTCAGGGTTGGCCCAAAGCCTACCCCTTGCTAAAGCCCACAGCAAAGGCCACTGAAGCAAAAAAAAAAAAAAAAAAAACTAATGACCCCGAATTTTTTTTTTAGATAGGCCTTTTTCCCGAAGTAATTAAATCAGACGAGTAAAAAAAAAATTAAAAAAATTAATGTCATCCTTTTCAAATTTTGAATAAGGGGCTAAACTGTATTTTCTTCCATTCCAACCCGGTGCAACACGGGTTTTTTGATCTGCAACCAGGGGGGAAATAAGTAAGCTAAAGAAACATGTGGGAACCCTTTATACATGATTTGAAATTCCCTTCCCAAATGTTCTAACTATATTTCTTTAGTAAAACTGGGAAGGGGAAAACCCCCTGGATACACGCCCTATTGTAAGAAGGGCTTAAAACAAAAAGAAAAGGATGCCGTGAGGTGTCTTTGGTTATTGGATCCCCAAGTGGAAAGGGGGAAAATAGGTTAATAAAGATAATCAGATAAAAAAAGCTAATTTCACATCACAGACTTAGCGATACCCCAAACTTTACTGATTGCTGGGTATGCACCCTTCAGCTGCCAGTTATACCATACTTTGCTATCCCAGTAACAATGAAAGAAATATGATATAAGTATAAGAGGTGTGAACAATGATTTTCTTTTCTCAGTATAGTAGTGTTTAAAGTGTTTTGTTTGATATTAAAATTTTGCGAGAATTGTGAAAAAACCCCTATGAAGGTTTTCTGACGATTGCTTAGTGATCGGAACAAAACCCGTTTTTTTTTTCTCATTTCTTTATTAACCTCCATCTGAGATCATTGCCGTATGCGAGTTCTTCTTTCTGAGGATGTGGGGGAATATTATGGGATTTGATTTTAACCAAATCATTTCAGGCAACCCCCCGGCCCGGGGAAAACCTAAGAAACTTCAGCTAACCCCCTTGGATTGAGGACCCAGACTCGGAAAAAAGAGTTCAAAAGGGGGGGGTGTCAAGGATGAGTCAGGAAAGGTTAAATCTGAAATAAGTGAAATTTTCAAAGTCTTAAATTTTTCCATTTTTCAGAAAACCCGAAAAATTTTTTATGTTTCTACTTTAGGGAAAACCCTTTGGACAACGCAGGCCATAACTCGCTCTAACGAGGAAAAAGACAATGGGCTTTTATCTCACTTTATGCTGAAGTAGAAAACCCAAAAAGTATAAAAAACCTGGCATTTTTAAATAAAACTCAGTTCTGATGGCTCTGGCACCAGACTGCTTATTGGTTTAGCAGATTGTCTCACTTTTGTTCCATTAATGAGCAATTCAGACTGGTGCTCTATAATTTTATCCCCCTGTACGGACATAGGGGTGTGTGTACTCTCAATTGGCTTTTAAATTAATCCATCGATTTTTGTTTTACGCATCTGTCCCATCATGGGCATGGTTTCAAGGCTACCCCCACAAATGACCCCCCTGCCATTCCACATCTATACTTTGCGCCTTTTCTGCAAGGGAAACAGGGGATATTGGGGCCCCATTTTTTTGCGCCAATACTGTGATGTCCCCCTCATCCTCGCTGTAAGTACGAGGGCCGACCACATAGAAGATCTTGGCTGGGGAAAGGTGGGACAGAGGCGGGGTTGAGGACAGGTGAGGGCCCCTGAACCGCTCTGGGCCCTGCCAAAAAAAAGGGTTGTGTCTGGTTTCCCACCCATCTTGGCTGGGGGTTTTCAGATGTCATTGGGGGGAAGTGGGTACCTAGTAAAACCAAACAAAAAACCATTTGGGGTTCAACAACATATGGTCGCTGATACAGCGGCAGTTGTCCTCACGGGGGTGACCCATGCTCAACGTCCCCCTTGCTGTGCTGCGACCTGGGCCGCTCGGAATGTTTGTGCCACTGCCACCGAGGTAAAGACTGCCCCCCCTCTTTGCATACGTTTGTTCTAAAATGTACAGACCTGTTTATGAAGTACTGTATATGATAAACCCCACCCTGTTTTGACCCCCAAAAGAACCACTAACAAGCTTGGGGAATCCTTGGGGTATAAATTGCGCTCCACCAAAAAGGGAGGGAAAAATTGACTTGTATTGCCCCTTTAAAAAAATGTGTATTTTTAAAGAAAAAAAAAACAAACAGGCTTAATTAAAAATTCGGTATGAATTATGCTCCCGCCTAAATTTCTTCTTTGGCGGTGAAAAGGAAAGTTTTTTTTTAAGGAAAACAAAAAATACTTATTTTAAAAACCCCTTTATTAAATTGCGCAAAAAAATATGCTGCCCAAAAATTCAGTTTGTAGCGTGTTAAACGGCATGTTTTTACGGAACACAACAACAGAAAAAATCGTAAATTTAAATTTTTGGGTATGATGCTACAGCCAAATTTCTTCTTTGGCGGTGAAAAAGGAACGTTTCTTTTTGTGACCAAACACAGAACAAGCTTTAAATTTAAACCCTGGACAAATTGCGCAAATAAATTTACAACCAAAATTACCCCCTTTGTGGTGTTAAAAAAGGGGGTATTTTCGGTACACAAAAAAAAAGAAAAACTTGTAATTTTCCCTTTAAAAAAAGGGGCAGCCAAAGAAGTGGTATTTGGATTGTAAAAAACTTTTCTTTAATGAATAGAACAGGAACAGGCTTTGATCACCCTTGGGTATTCAAAGTGTGTGACAGTAAAATTTAAAAAATACATGCAGCTACAGGACGACACTGGATTCCGTTCCCCAAAACCCCAAAAATCAGAATTAGAATAAGAGAAGCAGTCTCTGAGACAACTGTGACACCCCCCCCAAAAACGCTGTATAAAAAAGGATTTTTTAGTTGGAAAATCATAAGCAGCCGCGGGAGCACCTTTCCCAAAACAGCAAGTGAAGGGGGTAGGGGGTGCCAACGTGCGCCCCGGGCTTATAAAGTGCATGACGTACAAATCCGCCGTCTCTGATTTGGGTTCATCGCACATGTCTGTTGGTACGCCCCCTTTTCCTCCCAGACTTCTTTTCCCTATGTAAGCCTGTGCTGCGCCAAATTTTATCAATCAAAAAAGCTTCGTTCCCCCCGAATCACCCCAAACTTGCCCTTTGTTTTAGAACAATTTTCCTGAAATTTTAAAAAAATTCCACTTTGGTTAGAATCGATTCGCCCATCTCTATCACTGACGTTGTCTGCATCTACACCGTCGCTCGTGGTTTAAATCAGAGGTTCCCCCAAAACCCCGGGTTCATCCTTTTTTGTACAAAAAGGGAAAATTATTCCCCCTGATTTTTACCCTTAATCCAAAAACCCTTTGGGAAACCATTTGTAAACCCGTCAGGCATTAATTTTGTAGCAACTTTTTTTAGATGGGCAGTCCTTTACTGCACCCCTTTTTGGGACTTTTTCCCAAAAGGGGTTTTTTAAAGGCCCCCCAAAGGCCCCCAACACCCCCTTTCTGAAACTTTTTTTTGCTTCGGTTCAGACAAGGCAAAATTTCCCTTTGGGAGCCAAAAATGGGATTCAAATTTCCCAACCCTTTTTTGCATCCCCGAAACCCGGTTTGGAATAATTTAAGGGCCCCCCTTTTGGCAGCCTTCTGGGACAGCCTCGCCAGGCAAAAAAAAGGGGAGCTGGATAGTTGTATTCTTCCAGCCCAAAAAGGGTGACCTTTATCGCTCTAGCTGCCAGGGGTTGGGCATCCGTTTTTTTTTATCTTTCTTTGGGCCCCACAGTTTCCTCGTCTTATACCTGTCTTTCCAATTGTTCCCCCAAAGGGGGAAAACCCTTTGCGGGCCAGTGTGAACTTGTTTTCTGTAAATTTGGGAGTGCTGTTTCACTTTCTAAAAAAATTTCCCAAACCACCGACTGTGCCCGCTGGAAAAAAATTTTGCCTCGGGGTCTTTATAAAATGAGGGGGAACCCTAAAAAAGAAGAATTTTTTCCTGTTCCTTTATCTGAACCCCAAACGGTCCAAATTTAGTTCTTTCTTCTGGCTTCCATTTTTTTGTTCCCCGTTTTCTTGGGGCTCCGTTTTTCTGGAAAATTTATCCATCTGTCTTGATTTTTCCCAAATACCAAATGCCTGTTTCCATCTTGAAAAGCCCTGTGCGGGGTTTTTCCCCTTTTAAAAGTGGACATTTTTGAAAGAAAATGATTTTGGGTTTTTTTCCAACCCGTGTTCTAAAAGGTTGGGGGGTCCCCCAAATAGAAGATTATTATATATTCTGCCTTGTTCCCGTTTTCCCCCAATTCTCCTGGGTTCCCGTGGTTTACAAAATGATGCTTCTGCTTTGGACTGGATTGGGAAACGGGTGAGGTTATCCACTGGGGCCAGCTAAAAGCAAAAATCACATTGCCTCCCGCCCTGCCCGTTTTGGTGCAAAAACCCCGCCTACCTCTCCCTTTCTGAACCCCTTGGTTCCCGCTGTGTCCCTTCTGCTCAAGGGCAGTACCTGGGTTTTTGGTTTCCCGTTATTTCCGAAGAAGTGGGCCTACACAAAAGAAAAGGGGGGCCCTTAAAAGGAGGGGTAAATGTTACGTTAATGCCCCAACCCCGTTTTTACCGAGGAAAATCCCCGCCTGTTTATGCTCCCCTGTCCTCGCTCCTGCTCCAGTCCTCACTGCTGTGGGCATCCTGCTTTTTCTTCCCAAGGGAAGTGCCTGGTCCAAGATTTTAAAGAGATAGAACCCTAATTACCTAGCCAATGACCCTTCAGCCCCCACTCTTCACCACACTGGTACTTAAGGAACTTCCTGTGCCCTGGGTCAGTTTATTGATATTTTAATTGCTCCTTTACCTCTGGTTGGGTGTCTGGGTTTCCGGCCCTTTTTTTACGTTTTTGACGTTGTTTTCTGCACTGTTATCTGCCGTTACACCAGCTGATTACCTCTACTGCTATTACCTGCCTCTTTGCCAGTCTGCTCCATGCCTATGACTTTACTACTACCTACAGTGGCATCTGCCTGTAACTTGTTACCTTTTCCTATTCCTGCTGTCTTTCAGCAGGCAAATTGACTGTCAATGCGAAAATAGCCACATTGGGGTAGCAACTGAAAGGTTCCCCATAAGGGGTATATTAAGTAGTCTTGGGCCCTTTCAGCATAAATTTTGGAGTTAGGGACCCCTTAAACTCCGCTCCCTTTTCATGGTCTGGGATTTACACCCTTGCCTTTCCTTTACCCTTGGGTCCACTTTTTAAGTTTTTTAATGCTTTAAATAGCAAAAAAATAAATATAAAATTTTTTATTGAAAAAATGGGAAAAGGCGCAGTTAACCCTTAAAAACCGGGGGTCTATTTTTTTCCCCTTTTGTTCTTCCTTTCCGCCTTCCCAGAGCCATAACTTTTTTATTTTTGCATCTACATAGACATATGAAGTCTTTTATTTTGAACGACAAGATGTGTTTTTAATGGGGGGAAAATTCCCCCATACCTTTGAATTTTACTGGGAAACCGCAAAAAAATTCTAAGTGGGGGTAAAATGTAAAAAAAAATTACTTTTTGCCCTGTTTGGGGGGTTTTTTGCTTTTTGGTGTTAAAACATTTTTAAAAAATGATGTGTTGTCTGTAATCTATAGCTTGATATGAACCGTGCAATAGCAAACATGTATGGTTTTCATTATGGTTTTCATTATGTCTTGGTACCATAAAAAAAATTCCAAATATTTTCTAGTTTTTAAATTTGCACCACCGTGCCATTTTCTGCGACCAATAACTTTTTTTACCGACACCTATGAACTTGAGTGAGGGTGCATTTTTTGCAGGCTGACGTGTGCTTTTTATTGGTACCAGTTTGGAATACATGAGACTTTTTGGATTAAATTTATTCCAATTTTTAGGGGATATGAAATAACCGAAAAACCGCAATTTTGCCGTTTGGAATTATTATTCTATTTGTAAAATGGCAAATGGGTGTCATTTGAACTTTTAATATATATATATATATATATATATATATATTTTACACTTTAAAACATTTTTTTTTTACTTTAACTTTGATTCCCTCTAAAGTACTTCGCCACTAGGGGATAAAATTGCATTAAGGTGTACAAAGATGGCGGTTTTACAGAAAACATGCTGACTATGAAAGCCTTCACAAGCCCAGCATCTAAGGGGCTAAACAGCACGGGATTACATGAGCACCATCCCGCGCTGTAATTGCTGACTGTTAGCTGCGGTCCTGCTACAAATCCCCTCACCAACATTAGGACGTACCCAAACGTCCAATGTCAATAAGGGGTTAAGGGGATTTTCTTAACACATTAGCTTAATTTAACATGTAGGAGAAGGTAAATGGAAACTATTACCAAAGACTTTGCTGTGTTGATTTTGCTTTGTTCAGGAGATAAATAAGATTTTATTTATTGCTAGTGTACACAAGTTTCTCTTTGTTACTGACCGGTTTTCCCTGCTCTCTCTCTTATCTGACTGTTCCAGCTGCGCTCTCAGACCATGGAGAGTCACTCCCTGCTGAGTCTTATCTCTAGCACATGAGTTTATTTTCCTAAGTAAATGACACTGTTTAACCCTTAGAGTTACAGATTATAAACCTCTTGCACTCATATAACTGTAACAGGAATAGCTAGGAATAGCAGAGCTGATATGTCAATCACTGCTATAGTACCAGCTACAGCCTAAGCAGGAGGTGTGAGTCTAAAGCTGTTGGTAGCTCTGTGAAACAGTATGACGAGAACACCCCTTTATAACATGGGGGTTACAAAACATAGACTCACAAAAATTACCACTAGGTTGCAGATAAAACCTTTTTATGGATGATTTTAGTGTGGATTTGGCCTTCTCCCAACTTAAATCACTGGAGAAAAAGCCAAAGTATCCACAACAAAATCCGCACTGATTGGAGTGGAGTTTTCGATGCAGATCTACCACTAAAAAGTGTGGATTTTATTCTATGGATCCACCACAGAAATTCTGCTGTGGCTCTGCCCTGTTTAATAAGAGAAAAATGTACATGCTGCTAAGACACACTGACACATGCTGAGCTTATGTGTTATCTTTAACCCCTTTTAATGGCATGGATGGTAAACGTACATCTGATTAGGTCCAGTTTTAGCCGCCACATCCGCTCTTTTTTGCCAGCGGCTGAGAGCTGCTAATTGCAGCTAACAGATGCCAATGAGATCGCTTAACATGGCAGTTGAAAGCCTTGTGAAGGCTTACATCGCTGCCATGTTTTTTGTTTCACTACTTCCTGCCCTTGGTACACCCTAATGCATTGTTATTACCATGCATTAGACTGTATAAATGATTGCACTCCCTAGTGGTGAAGTACCTTAGGGGGAATTAATGTTAAAAGAAAAAAAAATGTTTAAAAGTGTAAAAAAATATATGTTTAAATTCAAATCAGCCTCATTTTGCCATTTTACAAATAAAAAAAATAAAATAATAAAAAAGTTACACATATTTGGTATCGCCATATCCAAAAAAGTTTGATCTATAAAAATATAACATCATTTATCCCATATGCTGAACACCCCATAACAAAAAAAAAATCCAAATGCCAAAATTGTGTTTTTTTGGTCATTTCACGTCCCCTCAAAATTAGAATAAAAAAGATTTTAAAAATGACATGTATTCCAAACTAGTACCTATAAAAAGTACACTTCAGCCTGCAAAGAATGCAGCCTTACTCAAGTCTGTGGGCAATAATACAAAAATGTTATTGATCGCAGAAAATGGCGCCATCACGCAAAATTTAAAAAATAGAAAATGTTTGGAATTGTTTTATGGTACTATAACATAATGAAAACCCTACATGTTTGATGTTGCCAGAATCGTATCAACCTGCAGAATACAGAGAACGCATAATGTATACTGGATAGTGAACGTCCTAAAAAAATCCCTGCAAACATGGCACACGAACTTTTTTTTTCACATGTTGCCCCACTTGGAATTTCTTTGTGGTTTTCCAATATATTCAATGATACTGTGAATCACACCATTAAAAAGTACAGGGAAGGTGAGGAGGACAAAACACACGTGTCAACCAAAAATATGCAAGGTCCTTAAGGGGTTAATGTATATACACAGCTATGTGCTTTGTTGACCTGATAGGATAGCATAAGCCTTCTTCCAGGTTGGTAACTTTAGAGATTAAGGGCGACATGCATGATCGGGATTTGCGCCTGATTTCAGGCGTATACTGCGCCTCACGTGCCGAATTCCACTGTTGGACGCCAGGGAGATGCGTTTTAGGGCAACCTTCTCCACTTTCGTATTGCGCCTAACATGAAGGGGGCATGCGTGGGCGTGCTGTGGGCGTTCGGGGTGGGATGCGACAAATTCGGAAAAAATCCGAGGCATTGCGTTGATTGCGGTCGGCAAAGTGAGGGCTATTCCAGCGCTTTAACAGCTCCGACAGGCTGACATGTTGAATGTGGTTCTTCTGGCAGAGAAGTAATGTGGAAGCTAAGAATTCTTGTAATGTGCTATAGTTCTACACTTACAGCTGTCACTACTAAATTAAATGTATTTGTCAAGAAGAATAAATAATTAAGCCAAAAAATCCTGCTTGGAGGACCCAGGTCCAGCACACATGTGCTGTGCTGCCTTTTGTTGTATATACTGAATTGCATTAAAGTTGTAAACAGCCCAAATACATCTTAAATTATTGGTATGAAAATGTTTAAGAAAACATCTGGACAACATCTTCAGTGCTTATTGATGTTAATTTAGTGTAATTTTCAGGGACTTTGGAATACATTTCTTAATAGTGGAAGATTTTTTTCGTAGGAGAGAGATAATTTTATAGTGCCATTAATGTTATTGATAAATGTAATAATACATTGATTTCATTGTTAGAGTACTTGGATATGTCTGTTTATTAAGTACTTCATTTCAATGACCAATCCATTTTATTCTTCTTACTATGGGGAATATATTTCCGACGCGAAATACGTCCTGAAATACATTGCAAATACGTGTCACAAATGTGTTGGAACGTATTTCCGTCAGAAATACATTTTTCCATTATTTTTACTACGGGAATGTATTTCTGACGCGAAATACGTCCGATTTCCCCCCATTGGTAGCATTCTAGCTATTTGTTCATTATTTTAGGCCTGGAGTTGGTGAGAATTTTACTGGCGTAAAAATACTTCCGAAAATTGTGCGTCCAGGAACTAATCCCTGGGAACATAGTAAAAATCTGCTGGTGGGCGTAATACCGGGGTAGGGTGGTAGCAGTTGCTTCGGGCCCCTGCGTTTGGGGGGCGGGGGCAGAGCTGCTACCACGTACGCATAAACCCGGGATTGCGCTTTCTGGGAGGGGGAGCTGCGGGGGGCCCGGCGCCATACTCCCTCTGAACGCACATGCCCCCGGCCCGAGCGTTAAGAGGGCAGCGCTGCTCGGCATATGTAGCTGGACGGAGACCGATCGCTCGCTCTGTTACTTCCCCCTGCGGCCTTGTGGGTCACGTGGCGCGCGCGGTGACGTACATCACGCGCCGTCCGCAACTGAGCGCAGAGCCTGCAGGAGAGCAGCAGTGCGGACGCGAGCGGGCATAGTAAGGGAGCGTGGAGCGAGTGTGGAGTAAGTGTTTTCTTATTTTATCTACCCCAGATGCCTGCCTATAGCCCCCATATGCCATGCCTATTGCCCCCATATTGCTGCCTATAGCCCCCCATTATGCCTACTTTTTCCCCCCCTATGTCTTGCTATAGGCCCCCATATGTCTGCCTATAGCCCCCCGTATGCCTGCCTATAGCCCCGCATATGCCTACCTATACCCTCCCCATATGCTGCCTATAGCCCCTATGCCTGCCTATAGCCCCCCATATGCCTACTATACTCCCCATTTGCCTGCCTTTAACCCCCATATGCCTGCCTATAGCCCCATATGCCTGCCTATAGCCCCCCCATGCATGACTGCATCTATTCCCCACCTTCATGCTGCCTATACCCCCCATATGCCTGCTATAGCCCCCATATGCTGCCTATAGCCCCCCCATATGCCATGCCTATAGCCCCCTATGCCTGCCTATAGCCCCCCATTTATGCCCTGCCTATAACCCCCCAAATGCCTGCTATTGCCCAATATTCCTGCCTAGTAGCCCCCTTAATTGCCTACCTTTACCCCCATTATGCACTACATATACCCCCAATATGCCTGGCCTTATAGCCCCATATGCCATGCCTGTAGCCCCCCATATTGCCTGCCTTATAGACCTTGATGCCTGCCATGCCCCCCATATGCCTGCCTGTAGCCCACCATATGCCTGCCTTATAGCCCCTATATGCTGCCTATACGCCCCCCACTATGCCTGCTTTTGCCCCCCCTTCTATGCTCTGCCTGATACCCCCATATGCTGCCTTATACTCCCATATGCCTGCCTTCAGCCCCATATATGCTTGCCTTTAGCCCCCATATGCCTACCTATAGACCATTGCCTGCCTATAGCCCCCATATGCCATGTCGATAGCCCCCATATGCCTGCATATAGCCCCCCATTATGCATGCATATAGCCCCCCATATGCCTGCTATAGCCCCCATTATGCCTGCTATGAGCCCAAAATGGCCTGCCTATTGCCCCCCATATGCCTGCTATAGCCCCAGTTGCCTGCCCTAGAGCCCTATATGCAACGACTGCCTATACAGCCCACTATTTTCCTGAATGCCTACAACAGCCCCCTATATGCCTCGCCATGCCTATCACAGCCCCCCTATATGCCTGCCTGCTCTATACACGCCCCTTTATGGCCTGCCTGCCTATACAGCCCCCTTTATGCGCTGCCTGCTAATTAAGCCCCTATATGCCTGCCTATACAGCCCGCCTATATGCTGCCTGCCATATACAGCACCTATATGCTGCCCTGCCTATACATCCCCCTTATGCCTGCCTGTACCGCCCATAGGCCTGCCTCTACACCCCTTATTTGCCTTGCCGTGATTTACCGACACAACCTGCCTGTTTACCCCCACAAAGCTGCATGGGTCTACTTAAAATGCGGCACCTTTTGTACCTAAACCCTACCCTATTATGGCCCCTATAGCCTACCTAACCCTGCCTGTCTCCTGTATGGTCCATATAGCTACCTAAACCCCGGCCTGCCTATATGGGCACTCTTTGGCTACCTTAACCTTGGCCTTTTTGGGGCCACATATATCCTACCTAAACCCTGCCTGCTATATGGGCATCTATTGGCTACCTAAACCTTGCTATTTCGGGGCCCCATATATCTATTCTAAACCCATGCCTGCTAAATGCACCCTATAGAGGGGGGAGGTGCTGGAAAAGTCAGGTTCTAACGATATTTGTGTCTAAATCGGCAGGAAATGTGGTCGGGAGATGGTTATCAAGATGCGGTGGACCTGGACGGATCAGTAATCAAAAGTGAAAGTCAACGGACTGGTCGAGATAGTCACTGTATGAGTCCACAGTAATGTTACTGCACTGTAATCTCGATATGTCTGCACGGCTGTGTCACTGCTGTCTACCACTATATGCTCACTGTATGGAGGTTAATATACGTCTGCGAGCCAGTGTACTTGGTGTCTACCATTATATGGTCACTGTATGGTGGTAAATATACAGTCTGGCAGAGCTGTGTACACTGTTGTCTATCTTTCCACTATATGGTCACTGTATGGTGGTATATATACAGTTGCGAGCCTGTGTACACTGGGGTCTACCCACTTTATTGGTCACTGTATGTTGGTTATATACAGTCTGCCAGCAGCCTGTGTTCACACTAGGTATATACCACTTTTATGGTCACTATATTATTATATATTATTATTATTAGACAGTATTGGTCTTTGTGTACTGATCCAGTAATAGTTGTAGGGGTTTTATTTCTGTCACTATGTGGTGGTTACTTGTGGTCGTGTTTGGTGTATAATTAGCGTGTCTTATGTAATATACGTTATTGGTATTGTTGGTCTTGGTATTGTGGATTTGATTGGTAGGAGTTTGGATGGTGAGATGTATGGTGTACGGTATTTGCCCTTTTGTATTATCTACCTTATCTAACAGCATGTCCTGGTAGATGGGCGTGGTCAGGGAGGGGGGGGGGCGCCAAAAAGTTTGTATGGGCCCTGGATCTCTCTAGTTAGCCCTGCTACTTTTGGTAACACAGGTCCCCAGCCAGACCGTGCTGGGTCTTGCTGTACTACAAAATAGCATAAAGGTGAAGAGAAAACAAAACACCCTTCATTTTTTATTAAAAAAAAAAGGACCAAAAATTAACATCTGTACAACATCAGCATTGGCTTATTTCATGTAAAATTTGTTGAATTCTCTCCCTTTTTTTAAGAACTTTTCTAGCTGATTATTTCTTTCTTTTGAGATCTTATATATTTTTGCTTTCCTTTTAAATGATCAAATTTTTCTATACATTGCAATGGATTTTATTCAACTTTCATTTGTCACTTTATTTATTCATTCATTCATTCATTCATTTGAAAGACAACTCTTTTTGCTATTCACTAACATGTTTAATGATTTTTTGCTGATTTCCAGCCTGTCTCGAATCGTACTACATGTTAGACGCATTCCTTCTGCGCCTAAGTTTCGCAATGCGCCTCACACACTGGCGAGGCCCGGTGAACTTTACACCGCATGTATGAGTGCACCTCGGGCGGCGACATAAATGAGGCGCAGCTTTCACTAAAAATTGCGTGAAAACGGGCGCTCTGACGCGCCGATCTTCATACATGTCGCCCTAAAAGTTTTCTTAGTAGAAAGGCAACATCAGAGACTGGAAAGCAAGTTCTGTTCTGCTAAAACACAGCAGAAAGTGATGAAATGAGCCTGGCAACTACTACAGCAGAGAGAGGTGGTTGGTAACTAGAGATACTTGTGTAAAAAACAGTAGATAAGAACTGCTCTAACTCTACAATGAAGCAGAATTGGAACAGCAATGCATATGACAATCTTTATATGCCTTCGCCTATATGTTTAAAGCTAATCAATGAGCTTGGAATACCCCTTTACATTTTCTGTGTTTGGGATAAGAAGTAATCTCTTTGCCTAAGATCTCCGGCTACAGTTTACTGGGTGTTTTTGGGACTGTATTATTTTGCGAACCAAGCCATAAGATGAAAGTACCTGTCTTCTTCAATGGTGCCATAACACTAGTCTAAAATGCTCATGCCCTTGCTATGGACAATAAGGAAACACAGCGTTACAATCGAATAAAATGCATTGTTATATTCTGCAATAAAATGGCAGTAAGACACACAGTAATTGTACTGGATTATAACATTTTGAAATGGTTTTCTTTAGTGATTTCCTTTGCAAGCCAGGGGTTTACCCCAAAACATGGGGTTCTTACCCAGCTCTATAGTGACCCATATTCCCCCTCCTTAATGGGGAAATATGGTCAAATGCTGACATGTAGTCAACTTCAATCTTCTAGAGCACCATTGTGAACACTGGCCATTGTTTCAGACTGCATACTTGGGAAATTGTAGCAATCTTTAGCATTTTGTGAAATAGAATGAAAGATTATTTCAATGACTAGTAGGCTAGTCAGTTAATCAAGGTTCCCTGGGTGTTGTAGATGAATCTACACCAGAGCCACCATTTTTTATGTACTACTTTATTACTGGGTTCCTCCCACATGATAAAGTGGGAGTTGAGTCAAAAGTATGCTTTTAATCAGTTTGCCACCTTGGCTAGCCTGCAGATACCCAAAGAGGTAATTGGTCTCTAAAAATCTATCACCTTATCTACTTTAGGATTAATATACTTGATCCATTACAGGATCTTCATGCACCACCACACACTTTGTACCATCAGTATCTATACCAGTAGCCAGTTGAAAGATCACATTTGTCCACATCTTTTGGGTTCTATAATTTGTCCAATACAAGTTATTTATTACAAATGTAATCATAGAAAAGTTCACTTGGCTCCATTTAAATTTTTACCAGGGTATGGACAATTATATTTAATTACATTCTCAAATAGATAATAACATTGTTAGAAAATATTTCATTATTCATTTTTATACAGATTTATACATTAGGAAACAACAATACTTAATCAAATTATTAAATCATCACTTTATGACAGGTAATGTTTTAGATTAAAAATATAGCTGTTTTAAAAGCCATTTTACCTGTGTAAAATTAGAAAAAAAAGGCTTTTCTAATTACTTTTATTTTTAACCCCGCTGAATCTTTTTTTGCTCACAAATAACAAATAATCTTAAAATGAGCTCAGGTCTCAAGTGCCAGTAAAATTCAGGGCATATCAAAACCAATACATTTGTGATAATTAGAGATGGGGAAATTTCCAAAAAATGTATTCCCGATTTTCGTAAAAAATTTCCCCGACAAATTTTTTTTTCGCCCTAAAATTTTTGCGCGAATCGGTTAAAAACGCTATTTCCTGTGCAGAGACCCTTTTTTAGGGGTTGTTAAAACATTGTCCCCATGCTCAAATATGCAGGGGACTTGTTTTTGTTTTATAAAAATGTTGTTTTTTGTAGACAAAAGATGAAGCCTTGCTATTAAATCGCTTCACTAAAAAATTTCCCCGGGGGCCTTAGGGGGGGCAAAAGACCAAAAAAACTGTGTGGGAACGAACCCCTGTAAAGTCATTCAGCGCCAGTGGAAAGAAATGAGCGAGGGCTAAGATCCTACAATAGCGTAAAGAACACAAAAGTGGGGTTTTCCCGGGACTGTCACAGGTCTCAGTACAGTAAGGGGGACGTCACAGCAGGGTCGTCCCAAGGCTTAAAGCTTACACTACAGATGCTTCCACAAAAATGCAAACCCTGTTCTGTTAAACGCGGATACATGTAGGGGCCCCCCCCCCGAATGAGTGGAAGGTGTGGGAGTAAATTTTGCGTTGAGTCTCTGATCTTTTCCCCTTTCCTTTCATCCGTCGTGGTTCCCCTTTCAAGGGTCACTAATCCATCAGTATTGCAAAAAGCCAAAACAAAAGGAGTTTGACCCAAAAACAGAGATGCCCATAAATGGGATATTTGATGTCTTCGTGTTCTGTTTCCCCCCTTTTTGGGTAGACAATTTTGACCCTTCCCTTTCCCTTTGACAGGGGAAAAGAAGGTAAAAACCAAACATAGTGGCAATTTCATAGGTGGGGGAAAGGGGGGGAAACAGCATTAGGAAACCACAAGGTGTTCCAGTGAGATAGTGGTCAATTGGCAGCAGCATAGAGTATGGAGGTGGCAACATCAGTAGGCCACAGAGTGGCACAACCTCAGA
The DNA here is from genome assembly GCA_025379985.1 of Phyllomedusa bahiana. Classification (NCBI taxonomy): domain Eukaryota; kingdom Metazoa; phylum Chordata; class Amphibia; order Anura; family Hylidae; genus Phyllomedusa; species Phyllomedusa bahiana. The sequence goes on from JAODAL010004620.1 coordinate 47,628, forward strand.
TTGTAGAGGTGGCAGCAACATCTAGGCCACAGGTGGCAAAAGACAGAGTGTGGAGGTGGCAAAAAACATGATAAACCCAGATTGGCACAATAATACAAGGTGGGGGTGACGGCGCAACAGCACAGATGGGGTCTAAGTGGCACAATGAAAAATCTGGAGGTGGCGAAACTAGGAGCCCACAGAGGGGCACAAGACACAATGTGGAGATGACGGCAGAACAAAGCGCATGAGGTAAAAGAGTGGCACAATGACCAGTGTGGAGGTGAGGGCAGAAACAGAACCCAAATGAGGTCACAGATTGGCACAATGACTCGGGTTTTGAAGTGCGGCAGCAGCATCGCAGCAGCAGCATGATTCAAAGAGTGGCAAAATGACAGAGTATGGAGGTGGGGGCGCACCCGGCAGCGAGGTCATAGATGGGACAATGACAAAGGGGGGAGAGGGGGGGGCAATACCATCCCGAAAAAGAGGGTGGGAGGAGATGGAGAACGGGCGCAATTGTGGCATCGGTGGGGGGTAGCATCAAAAATAGTGGCTGAGGCAGGTAGTTTGACCCAAAAGTTTTTAAATTTTTTGAGGAGGCGTAATGCTGATCCCTGTACAAAAAAGCCTTTCACGCCTGATTCTCTTGAAAAAGGGGTCAGTCGCCCCATATTTGGGGTGGAAAAAGGGGGTTTCCCTTGAGGTAACAATGGCCCCCGCCGATAAAACCCCGCTCGATCCCACACTACTGGGGGGCAGGAGAGCTTCTCCATTAAAAATGGGTGTTTGGTGCCCATAGTCCAGCGGATTTAAAATGGGGGGGCGGGTTTGGCGTCCAAGTAGGCCAACCCCTGCTGGTTTAGGGTCTGCTCGGGTCCCTGTGATTATTCCCCTCATAGGTGGGTGAAGGAAGGGCTATCATGATCCAGACTTGGCTGCTATGATGGAGCTGCTACTGCTCCTAGCCCCCCCCTTTCCCCATAGCAGCCGGGCAGGGTAGTGGTGATGAGGAAACCCCCCCCGGTCGGGGACCTGTCGGGGTGGACGATGTGCACATAGCAGCAACCAACTGGTCAAGGTTTTTCCTATAGTATCCCCGTTTCTCCCTCCCTCACGGCGGGGGGAAAAGGCTCCAATTTTGTACCGGAAAACGGGGTCCTAGGGTCGAGAGCCAAAGTCATCCCTTGCGGATGGGGATATTCGGCTGTCATTTAGCAGGCAAATCGCTGCTGCAGGCCACTGTGCAAGTGCTCTGGGGACTCCCTCCCCTCAACCCTCCACTGTATACTCCCATGGTGCTTCTGGGTAATCTGCCTGCCTTCCTCATCTCCCTCTCCCTCCTCCGTATGCTCCTGCTCCCCTCCCCCTTTGCCGGGTTAAAAAAAAAATCATTTCACCAGACATGCTTGTGCCCCAAATTGTCCCCCTCCACAATTCGCCACCCCCCGGACTCATGGGGCCATAAGTGGGGCCCACATCCCCAGCCCCCTGTTCAGTACAGTTTTTTGCAGCATCTTTTTTCCTTTGACATGAAAGTGGAATGCATTATTCACCCCCTTTGCCCGGGCGATTGACAAAAAAATGTGGCCCTTTCAAAGGGCCGGAGCAAACAGCAGGTGTCAACATGAGCTGCCACTGGGACATCAAAATTAACAAGGGGGAAATTTTCTGCCCCGTTCTTCTCAAAAAATCGTTAAGGGCCTTTTTTTCATCGTTGGTTAAATGGGGGGGGGAATTCCAACGGGTTGAAACATCGAATCGGGTTGTTGGGGGGCCCCGTTCTGCCGCTGCAGCTCAAGGGGGTGTGCTTGGCTTTGTAGCATGGAAAAAGTAATACCATTTTTTTCCTGGTCTTTTTTAGAATACTTGAAAGGGTTTGGAAAAGACTTCAAAACCTTTTGACAACAGTTTGATTTTTCCCTCGGTGCGCGCAGCCCCATGTTCCTTCCATTGTCTGTCACCAAGGTTTCCCTATTTGCAGTGGGCACAGAGAAAAACCCGGGAAACGATTTTGTTTTGCATGACCCCCCGAGCATTCCTCCCCTGTGTGACTTCGTTGCCGAGGGGAAGCCAGGTGTAGAATGCGTGACCCGCTGTGCCCTGCACAGTGTATGATGGGGCAGACTTAGATTTGGGGGTGAGGTGTGGGGGGGAGGAACGGACATTGGAGAGGGCAACAGTTTGACAACATGGAGGAGAAAGCGGCGTCTCCCGTCCCAAAGGGTTGTGGTGGGTGGGGCAGGAAACCTATTACCCCCGGGGGCCCTAAAAGGACATGTTCTGCCCTGTCCATAGTTACAGCTCCACCTTCCCCACTGCCGGCACCTTGGAAAAAACCAAAAGCTCAAGGACTGGCCACCTTCTATTTTTACATATTTTTGGGAAGGCTAGTACTGCCTTTTGGAAAAGAAATTAGACTTGGGAATCTCCCCCTCGGCTTGGGACAAAGCCCTTTGGTCTCTGAATGGTTAGGTCCCCCCTTGGGAAAAGGGGGGGACTGCAGTACCAACAAATGGACAGGAGCATGGTCAGTTTTTTACCTTTGGTGGGTTTACGATACTTTGCCTCTGGCAAACGCCTTTTTGAACGACTATGGCACCATGAGTGGGGAAAGGGCAGGAGCATTGGGGCCGGGAATGATGGCAAAGCAAACATCCCTTTGGGGAGGGTGGGGGGCCTTGACTGGGTGCAATGTCATGCGTGCACTTGGTTTGCTGCTGGTTTGCCCCCGGCGGCAGGATGGACCACCCCTCTGAACAAAGTTTTTCCCAGGCCACTGATAGTGATCTGAAGTGTTGACGCAAGGGGCGGGGTGCCAAGTTAGCTCCTTGGCCATGCTTTCCCCTTTCTGCCCAAAAGATATCATTTACAAAAAAGTTCGGCTCTTTGGTGCTTAGCAAAAAAACTGCCAACCCCAAGTAGGTATTTTACCGTAAAACTCCACACTGAGTGACCTGACGCCGCTGCCTTTTCCCCTGTGCCGCTGCTTTTAAGGACCTGCGAAAAGGGGTTTTTTACCCGTGGTGTTTAGCTCACATGCTGCCATCCCTGATCACGGCCAAAATGCAAATTTCTGGCTGCCCGCTGCCTGGCGCCAAGTACACCCTCTTCTCCCCCAATAGATAAGCCCCGCTTCCCACCTCCCCAAAATGCGATCGGCCACATGGTCATTGATTTGTTTTGCCCGTCACTGCATTTTCCCCCAACGGTCTCAGTTTTCAGAGCCCCGAAGCTTGCAACATAAACCCCCTGCACTTTCCACATCACTACTTTCCCCCCTACTGCAAAAGCACAAAGTCTGCCCCACCTTTACTGGACTGTCCCCCAAAGAGTTTTGTCCCTCGGTATAGTGGCGATGAGCCCAACCATATAGTGATTCGTCTGAGGGGTCCAAACGGGAAGAGGGGGGTTTTGGGGGCAGGGGAGGGGCCCCTGACCCCTCCCCGGGATGCAATAAGGGTTGTGTCTGCTTCCCCCCACTCTTGGCGGGGGGTTTTCAATTTCACCCTTTTAGGAAGTGGATACCCGTAAAAAATTAAAACCCCGGGTTGGTGGTCAAAAACACGGCCACTAAGCACTGGCATTTTTCGGCCCCACCAAGTCACCCCTGCGGACGTCCCCTTACTGTGATGCGACCCGTGCCCGGGTCCAGGGAAAGTTTTTGCCACTGCCACTCGATGGAAGAGCCTGCCACACTCTGCTGACATACGTTGATCAAAATTTACATCCGGTTAAGAAAATATCTTTATGATAAAAACCCCTTGAATTTTAAATTCAAGTACAAAAAACAGGATAGAGGGTTCCCAGAATTGAAATTCCCCCAATAATAGGTGAAATTTAAATGTGGCGGACAACAAAACCTCTTATTTCACTCCCAATTTTTACACTAACAGGATTGGTGGATTCATAAAAATGAAAAATTTCCTAATAAAAGCCAGGTGAAATTTAAATGATGGGGGCAGAAAACACTCTATTTGACTCCACGTGCAACATTAAAGGATTAAGTGGGGTTTCCCTTTATCTGAAATTTTCCCCCAAAATAGCCCCCAAAGGGGAAATTTAAATGATTTGGGGGCAAAAAAACACCTTATTTCCTCCCAATACAACACTAAAGGGTTGAGTGGGTTCCCCCGAATCTGAAATTCCCGAACAATAGCACAGGTGAAAAATTTAATGTAATGGGGCAGAATTTTACCCATCCTGGACACCCCGGGGAGAATACCCCACAAAAATAAAAAAAAATGTAATGTTTTTGGCATTAAATTTGGGCAACTGGCCCTCCTGATAAAAACAGCTTCTTTCATCTGACTTGAAAGTAATGGGTCCAGAACGCTTGGTGGGAAGTAACAGACTTGCTGAGTAAAGCAATTTTCTTTTTAATTTAATATCAGTACACCGCAGCAGCAAGGACTCGTTTTTAAGACACCCCGGAGGAATTGAAAAGCTTTAGTGGTTTACGGTTTGGCTTCTGTCTCAATGTCATCGAGGGTCCTCCTTTCTTCCTCCCAGAGTTCTCTGCCAAATGTAACACCATGTGCTTGCTGCCATTTTAGCAATTAAAAACACGCTTCGTTCCCGCGAATCACCCTAATCTTCGGCTTCGTGCAGAACCAAAGTTTTCCTGAAATTCTAAATGAATTCCACTTCGTTAGAATCGATTCGCCCATCTCTGGTGATAATCTTACATTTCTATGTTAAAAATTTGTCCAAATCTATAATTGTAGGGACAGAGTATATGAAAGAAAAGTGGAAGCTAAAGTAAAGTGAGATTAATCTGCCCTGCCAAACAAAAGTTCACGTTCACAGGTGGAGAAGGACAATATTTTATATATCATTTTTAATTGCAAAGAACAGCCAAAATAAAAAAATATTGCCGAAAATGCTAAAAAAAATTGTGTTTTAGGAATATTGGCTTTAATAAAAAGTATTTATTTCTGATGGCAGTGTCCCTTTAACTTACCTCCAATCAGACCAGTCTGATCAGCTTAAATAAATGTGAAGGGTCAGGGCTAAAACTACATACTTAAATACTTAAAACTAGATATTAATAAAAAAAAATCCTGTAGCATAGTTTACAGTATATATAGCTTATTTTGTTGATATTTGGATTTGAGTTAAAGTCACATCACTTTAATTTGGCTTGACTCTAAGGGCGTATCCCCATGGCATAGGACAAATACCGTCCGGTTTGCCGGCCGATATTTGTCCTGTTTTGCGCCCGTCCCCACGGCCGCTGGGAGGACGGCTTTTCTCCGCGATGAGCGGAGAAAATCCCTCCCTCTTCACATTGAGAAGCACAGATTCCGTCCGAAAACCGGACGGAAGATTGTGTTTGCTCAATGTTTTGCCGCCGGACCGCCGGCGGCAAAACCGCCCGACAGGAAACCCGTGCAGTGGGAACTGCTGCACGGGTTTTCCGTAGAGCACAATTGTGCTCATTTTCGGCCGGTTTTTCAGGCGGTCAGAAAAACTGCAAACCGGCTGAAAAACCGGCCGAAAAACCGTGCAGTGGGGACATCCCCTAACTGATTTTTGCTGAAATTCAACAACAACAAACAAAAATTGACTGCAACAGTAACTCTAAACCCAAATAGGGGTTACGGTTATTTTCTTTTACTAGTTAACATATGAATGGGTTGAATGGGTTAACATATCTGTTCACCACCATTGTGGCTATGATGTCCCCCTAACGCTACAATAAAGTTACCTATGTGAAGTTGAACCGAACGGATGTCAGATGAAAAACTACGTCGGAGCAATAATACCACCCGATCGGATGGTCTGGGAAACTGGTCAGTTAAAACATTCAAAACCAGTAACAAAACAATAACCCAAATACAAGTTTAGTTTTGTGGTTACGGTCAGAATTAGGGCCGAGTTTGGTCAAGCTGATGTCAAGCCAAACAAGGACAGGTTAGAGCAACACTAATATGTTATGGCAACCACCACTCTTCTACTGCTTAGTTACCCTTATGTTTGGGCTTTTACTGTAAAGTCCTGCTATATAATAACTTAGGGTGCATAGTAAAGCAGAGCAGATAAATACAAATTTCTCTATTTTTATGTGTACCTGTTGATATATATTTTAACATCCCAAGCATCAGCTCTAACAGAGCAGCTGCTACATGGCAGATCTGCTAGTGTCGACCATATACAGTAAATCTGCTGTTACATTAGTATCTATTATTATTAGTCAAACTTTATGAATAAGTCTTGTAGATATCCGCAATGGAGCCCATAAATGGTACCCGTGGCACTAACCCCACTAGTCTTTCCTCTACTATTCTTCTGGAGAACTGAAAACAACTCAATAACTACAAAATAAAATACAGTATACGCAAACATACAAAACATTGTGTGACATTCTTTTATACTTTCTGACAATGTTGGATGTAATTCCAAACACTTTTAATACAGAAACTATAATATCCTGCTTCAAGGGTTATATTCCAATCATGCTGAGATAAAGATATAGAAAACTTCCTAGTGAGAGAAACCATACGCGTCCCTATCATTTCTTCCGCAGACTAATCAAGAAACCCTTAAGAGTCTGCAATTCACTCTATTTTTATGATTATTAAAATCTGACACCAATGTATGATTTGTATTGGTTCTATGTTCCATTAGACAGACATCTTCTATTTACACCCAGAAATATGTACCTAGGGGCAGAGAGATTGCAGAGGAAGACTACAGTAGATAGTCATAAAAAGGCAAAAATAATCAGACATAAAGGTTGCACCAGAGCGTAAAAATATGAAATTGTAGTTTCGGCTAAGAGATGTAAATCATTATCTCCAAAGCAAGCAAAAAGTCAGTAAAATGTGTTATTAATATCTATTATTGCATCATCTTTTGGATGCATTCATTGTATGAAGATGCAGAGAATGACTTATATGTCATTAAAGTGTTGGTTCCACCATGCAGCTAAAATCCAAAAATCAGTTGATACTATCAAGAAAAGCAGGTTGTAGTCCAGATTAAATACCGTGTAGTCATTTCATTTACTGCCCACTGATTTTGTTAAGAAATGTGTAATGCACGAGCTCCCCTGTGGGGGCACTGTTGTATGTCTAGGCAATTTCTGCATTTCTGAAGGTTTATAGCTGATCGCTATGGTTTAGGCAATGGGACAACATGTGAGAAGCCTATCATAAAGAAACCCTTTGTACAAAAAGAGATTGTCCACTCCAGATAGTCACTGTCATAAACAAACAACTCCACAACAGCGCAATCTTATCCATTGTGCATAATGGGCATTTGCCTGTGACACTGCAAGCATAGGTGCCCTAGGTAGTCAAATGTATGTCTTGGAAATCTAGGACTATTGGCTTCCTGCCCTGCCAATTAGTCTTGTAGACTGCCTACAAGTACGTCAGCAGGCTTTCTTGACGTGGGAGATGTGATGATATGGTTATGCTTGGGGTTTGTTAGAGGCATTTCCAAGTGTGATGTCATGTATTTGAGCAGGACTCACTCATGCCCCATGCACATAATAAACACATGTACATACAGGGCATTTACAAGATAATAAAAACATAGGACGACATGTATGAAGCTCGCCACGTCGGAGCGCACGTTTTCGCCAGTTTTCCGGCGAAATTTGCGCCTCATGTATGTCGGTGCCGAGGTGCGCTCATACACGCGGTGTAAAGTCCGCCGCACCTCGCCAGTGTGTGAGGTGCAGTGCGGGACTTAGGCGCAGTGCGGGACTGTGCCTAAGATTTGCTGCCCGAGGTAGTGCGCTCATTCATGCCGTGTAAAGTCCGCCGCACCTCGCCAGTGTGTGGGGCGCAGTGCGGGACTTAGGCACAGTGCAGGACTGCGCCGAACATGTATTCCGATTCGAGACAGGCTGGAAAACAGCAAAAAATCATTAAAGATGTCCGTGAGGCATGGTGTATGAATCAAAAAATCGCCTTTATTAGGTGTAAAACATTATCTGAAAAAGAGCTCACACCTACTAAAAACATAGATAAATTAAATCACTTTCCAAAAATCAAGAACGACGCTACATCAGGAATTTGGATATTGGAAACTGGCGGGAAATACAGTAATTCAAATTCTGTAAGCTCTTCTCATTGGTCGGCAGAAACCAGCCAATCAGAATAGGAGCGACAGGGACCCACTATGACCTCTGGAGAAGTATGGATCAATCAAAATCAAAGGCGGGACAGTTCAAAATACAGTAAAAATGCAGAAAAGAACTGATTGGTTGAGCTAGCGGGGCTTAGCAATCCTGGCCAATCAGAATAGGAGCGACAGGGACCCATTATAACCTATTGAGAAGTATTGACCAATCAAATTCAAAGGCGGGACAGTTCAAAATACAGTAAAAATGCAGAAAAGAGCTGATTGGTTGAAGTAGCGGGGGCTTGGCTATCCCGGCCAATCAGAGCGCGAGCTACTTTCTCCCATTGTAGGCTATGGACAGATCGGGGCAATGAAATCTCAGCGCCATGAGGCATGGAGTATCAGTAAATAAATTGTTTTTATTAAGTGTAAAACATTCTCTGTAAAAGAGCTGAAACCTTCTATAAACAAACAGAAATAAAATCCCTAACAATGTCGCCGAGACCGGCGTTACATCAGGAATTGGGATATTCGAACTTGCCGGGAAATACAGTAATTCAAATTCTTTAAGCTCTTCTCATTGGTCGGCAGAAACCAACCAATCAAAATCGGAGCGACAGTGACCCATTATAAGCTATGGAGAAGTATGGACCAATCAAATTCAAAGGCGGGACAGTTCAAAATACAGTAAAAAGGAAGAAAAGAGCTGATTGGTTGAGCTAGTGGGGGCTTGGCTATCTCAGCCAATCAGAGCGCGAGCTACTTGTCCCATTGTAGTCAATGGAGAGATCGGGGCAATGAAATCTCGGCTCTCAGCGCCGTGCGGCATGGAGTATGATGAAAAAAATCATTTTTATTAGGTGTAAAATATTATCTGAAAAAGAGCTGAAACCTTCTATAAACATAAATCAATCAAATCCCTAACAATGCGTTTGTCGCCGAGACCGGCGCTACATCAGGAATTGGGATATAGAGAATTGCCGGGAAATACAGTAATTCAAATTCTGTAAGCTACCCTCATCGGTCGGCACAACCCATCCAATGAGAATAGAAGCGACAGTGACCCATTATATCCTATGGAGAAGGATTCATTTTTTTTTTAATTTTCGTTACACCCATACTATTGATCAGTGGCTAACGAAAATAAAGAAATAAAAATTAATTTATTGAATTAATATTTTTTTTCGTTAACCCCATATTATTGTTCATTTTATATACAGATCAGTACAACTTCGGGAGTATTATCATTTTATTTCGGGCATGTGCAGTTTTATTATAGATTGCATTAGAAAACCCATAAGAGCGTCACTCGCTCTCCCATTGGTCCAAATAATTGCGCCTCTTTTAACTTAGCCAATCACAAACAGAGCTTGCTCTGCATTTCTTTTGCCCATAGAACTCTATGAGAAGGTAACTCACCCGCTGATTGGCTAAGCTGGACGAGCCCCTCTTCCCCCCAACATCACAGTACTTGAATATTTCCCATAGACAGTAATAACTTTTAGGGCGCCCTTCTATCGTGTCCTTCTTTCTCTACTCAAAATAGATGCACTACATATGATTGTTGGATTCATATCTGCCGCCTGGGCTCAACCAAGCAGCTCTTTTCTGCCTTTTTTACTGTATTTTGAACTGTCCCGCCTTTGCATTTGATTGGTCAATACTCCTCCATAGGTTATAATGGTTCACTGTCGCTCCTATTCTGATTGGTTGGTTTCTGCCGACAAATGAAAAGTGCTTACAGAATTTGAATTACTGTATTTCCCGGCAATTCTCTATATCCCAAATCCTGATGTAGCGCCGGTGATGGCGTCAAACGCGTTGTTAGGGATTTTATTTATGTATGTTTTTAGAAGGTTTGAGCTCTTTTTCAGATAATATTTTACACTTAATAAAAACGATTTTTTAAATCATACTCTATGCCACACAGCGATTAGAGAGTAGAGATTTCATTGCCCAGATCTCTCCATAGACTGTAATGGAACAAGTAGCTCACGCTCTGATTGGCTGGGATAGCCAAGCCCCAGCTAGCTCAACCAATCAGCTCTTTTCTGCATTTTTACTGTATTTTGAACTGTCCCGCCTTTGAATTTGATTGGTCAATATTTCTCTATTAGGTTTATAATGGGTCCCGTGTCGCTCCTATTTTTGATTGGCTGGTTTCTGCCGACCAATGAGATAGCGCTTTCAGAATTTGAATTACTGTGTTTCCCGGCAATTTCCAAGATCCTAATTCCTGATGTTGCACTGTTCTAGATTTTTGGAAAGTGATTTTTTTTTATTTATTTATTTATTTTGAAGGTTTGAGCTCTTTTTCTGAAAATGTTTTACACCTAATAAAAGCGATTTTTTTTGGAATCATACTCCATGCCGCACGGAGCTGAGAGCTGAGATGTCTTTTGCGATCTTCTATATGTTTCCTCTCATGTTACGTTCTCGCTTCACCGCCTCCGCCGGCTCATTTAGACCAGAATCAACTAGGTCTGCCTGTCGGAGCTGGTGAGGGCTGCAATGCACCGCACTTTGCCGACCCGCGATCATGCATGCCTCGGAGTATACGAATGAGCCGCGTCCCGCACCAGAACGCCCACGCCCGTTACACGTTCGACAGGGGATTCGGGCCGGGGAGGCGCAGAATACGCCAGAAATCGGGAGCAAACCCCGTTCATACATGTCGCCCATAGATGGAGAGTGGTGGCTCCCTATAGACTTGTGAGAAAAGGGTTTTTCTTGCTACAAAGATCATATCTGTAATGATGGGGACAGTAGAAATGAGCACTTTTGCAATTAGTTTGTATTACCTAAATCATTTACTATAGCAGCTATTAGTTAATCTGTAGGTGTCTAGAGCTAAATATGAAGCCTGGGGTTGGGCCACGCTTCCTTTGATGTGATTGGCTGCCTGATATTTAGTTCAGCCCTGATTGGGACATGTGTCCTGTTCGGGAAACACCCCCTTTGCTGTGATTGCCTGTCTGTACTCCCCACTGAGCTGTATAAAAATTAAACAAACTGGCTTCCTCAGCTTTCTGTGCTAGGTGTTGGCTGTGTCTGTGTAATAAAGGCTGCCTGAGCTCTATATGCTCCTCTCACAGTGACAGCTCCATGTGAAGGATCTGAGCAATTACTTTGTCTCTAGCTGTTAGATTCACTCTCCCCACCCATATCACACACCCTTACAAACTCTGATCCCTTCACCCATTTAACACAGCCTTATACACTTTTATCCTCCCACCCATATAACACAGCCTTATACACTATGCTACCCCCACCCATATAACACAGCCTTATATGCTCTGTTCCTCCTCTATCTCCTGCCTAATAAAAGAAGAGGGAGCAGATTGCATTTCTCACATTTGTTTCATCATTTCAGGCTGTATGTATAACTATTTACACCAATACAGGTATTCTGGTTACAATGACTGGAGCCTGGGAGGGAGGTGACCGGTCTCCAGGCATGATAACCCACTATTGCAGGAGGTCTGCAGAGGTGTGACATGCACTCCCTCCCATTTCTCACACAGAATGATGATGATGACTAAGGAGGAAGCAGGGAGGGGGAGTGATGAGGTCACCATTCTTCAGTGAGGGAAGACCCGCCTACTGGGAGAAGAGACCACCCCTGGATTTGAAGCCATAAGATAGAGAGAAACAGTTCATGTCTGCGAAAGCCTGTGATGAGAAAAAAACCTTTAAAGGCATGTATGCAATCAAAATCGATTACTGTTACCACTGTCCAGTAAGATTACAAAACCTAGTAAAAATTTGAATACACACAATCACTAGACCATCATAGGTGTACTACCCATATACTGACCAAAACTGGCCATGACAGCTGAAAGTCAACCACTTCAGATAACGATGTGCATTTCTCTGACTTCTTCTCTATTGACAGAGTGAAGAGAGGGGGGTAGAAGTTATTTGTTTATAAAACTTGATATTTATAATAATTTATTATATTACTATGATTTTTGGTTTACTGTAAGTTTGTGAATTTTATAGTATGCCCTTAGGATTTTTGACCATGTCTATATATACAGTATGTTGGTAGTGGAGCATGCAGTTTTGTAGGTATTAGCTTTAGGTTCTTTTGCTAATACAAATATATGAGTTATCAGAATTAGTGTTGAGCGATTACGTTGGCCATCGACATTGGTCGATAGTCGACCATCATCGACAAGATAGTCGATGGTCGATTGTAGATTATGATCGATGACCATTAAAGTCTATGGGAGAGCAACAACACCTTCATTCTTACACCCAAACAGGCTGGAGAATCTGGAATTAAACATCCACAACAGTCAAATGGATACGTGCTAAAACTTAGGCCAACACACTTAGGTTAAAAAAGCCACAGAAAAAAACTCACGCACCATTCACTATCCTGTCTTGCCCCAAACAGCATGACCCTTAAACCTGCATGACCCACAAATTAAAAAGTGCCAGAAGGCAGTATGATTTGAACCAAATCATTTTATTTGAACTGGACATTGAATATCCCTGTCCTGAAACCAGCATGAAGCCCCAAACCTGCATGACCCCAGATTTAAAAGTGCCCGAAAAAGGAGTCTTTCAACCACCTTTTTTTAAGTTTAACTGACATTAAAACTATAACTGTCCTGTACCACAGTATGCCATTAAACCTGTCTGACCCACAGATTAAAAAGTGCCGGAAAAGGAGTCTTTCAACCGCCATTTTAGTTTCACTGGACATTGATTATAACCTGCCGGGGCCACAGCAGGAGCCCTAAACCTGCATGACCCCAATTAAAAAGTGCCCAGAAAAAGGAGTCTTTAAAACCAACATTTTAGTTTCACTGGACATTGATTATACCGTCCGGGGCCACAGCATGCCCCCAAACCTGCATGACCCAGATTAAAAAGTGCCGGAAAAGGAGTCTTCAAACAACATTTTAGTTCACTGGACATTGATATCCTATCCTGGACGCAGTTACATTAACCCTGCTACCCCAAATAAAAAGTGCCGGAAAAAGGAGTCTTTGAACCACCTTTTTAGTTTACAGACATTGATATCCCTGCCCTGGGCCACAGATGACCCCAAAGCTGCATGACCCAATTTAAAAATGCCGGAAAGGAGTTTAACCACCATTTAGTTACGGGACATAACTGTCCCGCCCTGGTAGAGCTTGCCCCTCCGTATGAGTGCGACCAATTGAGCTTCACTTGGAAATACTGGTGGTTAACCGCTCCTGGTTCCACCCAGGTGCCCTTTTTTTTGGGGCATTCTTTTTCTCATTTTACTCAACGTGCTGGAGGAAATTTTTCTCTGTACTTTGTTCTCTGTCCGTGCTCCATACTCCATGTCCTCTGAATAACCTACTTTCGGGTCAAGTTTTCCTGTACTCCCTTGTACAATTCAGAGGAATTTTTTACCAGCTATTTTGTACATGCAAGTTTTTTAGTAGTTTAATTCTAGAAAAACCACATTTTTAAAATAGGATGGAATCCCACCATGTCTTTGTTTCTCTTTTTTAATTGAAATAAATTTGGGTTTTTCTCAATACAGGATTGATAGCTATGTTAAAGATCTTGCAAAAACAAGTCATTTTGCATATGTGTCCATTTAAAAGTGTCCACTTATTCCTGTTTCTGACAGCACCTTGAGCCACTCTTGACAATTGTAAGAACAAATGTCTTAGAAACAACATTTTTTTATAATAGGACCTGTAGTATAGCTGCATGTCACAGCAAAATGCCCCCAAAAATTCAAAACATGACCCATGAGCCACTTTTGACAATTGTGAAGAACTGCATCCAGCAGTCTTACCTCCTCGTCCTCCCAGTCACGGCCACAAATGTCGTCATCTGCATCATCAGCATCCGTCCAACATGAAGCAGCCCAAATGTCAACTCGTGTACCCACCACTGTGGATAATCCATTTTCCCGAAGACTTCTTTGATGACAAAATGCGGTTTGGGGGCAGAAGGCATGTTAAAAGATCAAGGGGCCAAAGAGGATGATTTTCCTGCTCTGACGCCCAGTTAACTGATGCCATCAAGGAGGAGAAGGAAAGCCGGTCCAATCGGCAAAAATACCCGGGCGGTCGCAACGCCTTTCAGTCCCTCTTGCTTGTTGCCCCGCAGCTCCTGGATGCAGAATGCAGGACGACGAAGTCACCTGTGGGTTTATGAGGATGATGACGACATTGCGGATCCAACGGGTCTTTTCCCGCAGAATTTGCTTGCGAGCACCCTTTATCAATGGACGAGGAGGAAGACGATGGGATAGTGTCAGTAAGGGTCCTGCCTCAAAAAGGGAGAGGGCGGTAGCAGAAGTCCGCTCATATGATTCCGCCAGCCACGGTCAGCGCTAACCCCGCTCCTCGCTTATCGCCGTCAAAAAGGTCCAGGACCTCTCAAGCCTGGGCCTTCTTTGAGCAAGCCTCTGATTCACCAGCGATGTCATAAAGCCGCCTTTGCCGTAAACGCAAAGTAGAGGCAAGAACCTTAGGTTTGGTTAACCACCACCAACATGTCTAGTCACATGCAGCGAATGCATGAGTTGAAATGGAGCAACACTTGGGCCAAAAAAGGGCCCGACCGACGCCGGGCCTCCAACCACTGTCACACCCTCTGTCTCCGCCTCCTCCTCCTCTGCCTCCACCAAGCGTTCCTCAGCTGCCCATGTCTCTCAGAGTCATGATCAGGGATCAGCCTCCGCTTCAGCCTCCACCGTCGCCCGAGTACCACCAGCACCACCAGAGACCCATCCTACCCCTACTCCTCCCACCAGTTTGATGACCTGCACACCGTACAGCAGCCAGTCTAGCAGCCAGCCTTCTGTCTTCCAGGTTTGGGAGCAGAAGAAACATTTTAACCCAAACCATCCCAAAGTCAAAAGCCTAAATGTCGGCATTGCCAGGCTTTTGGCCTTGGAAATGTTGCCTTTCCGTCTGGTGGACACAGATGGGTTCCGCCACGTCATGGCCCTTGCCTGCCCCCAATACCAGATGCTGAGCAGGCATTTCTTTGCCAGAAAATCCGTCCCTGCCCTGGCCAGCCACGTGTCATCTAAAATTTCAAGCGCGTTGTCTGCATCTGTGGCCGGAAAAGTCCATCTGACCACCGACACATGGACTAGTAAGCACGGCCAAGGCCGCTAATCTCTGTGACAGCTCACTGGGTGAGTTGGGTGGATGTCTCTGGGGGAAACGGTGGCTCTCAGGCTCAGAGCACGCTCTTCAAAACTGCAGCGATGAAGCAGGGTTCTATCCCCCAAGGTCCCCTCGTGGCATCACGTGCCTAGAGAAACCAGGCCGTGTTGAAATTAATCTGTCTTGGAGACCGTTCCACACACAGGTCAGGAGCTGTGGACGGCTCTCCGCAATGAGACCGAGCGCTGGCTGGGTGACAAGAGCCTTGTGCCAGGGAAGGTGGTGTGCGATAACGGGCAAAATCTGCTGGCCACCCTTAAGATTGGTAGGCTGGAGCACTGGCACATGTCATGAACCTTGTCATCCAGAAATTTCTAAAGAGCTACCCGGGTCTGGACTGCCTGCTGAGGAAGGCTCGAAGTCTAAGTTCGCACTTCCGCCGTTAGCACCCTGCTTCGTCCTGCCTGGCTGCGTTGCAGCGTCAGCTCGGCCTCCCCGTCAACCATCTCATTGTTGACGTGGCAACACGCTGGAATTCCACCCTCCACATGCTCCAGCGATTGTGGCAGCAGCGCAATGCCATTACGCAGTACGAAGTGACACATGGCCTGACAAGCAGCGGGGTGTTGAGCCACCGATAGTGGAGGCAGGTGAAAGAGCTCTGCACCATCCTTGCCAGTTTTGAAGAAGCCACCAAAATGGTCAGTGCGGACGATGCCCTTATCAGCATGAGCATTGTGGTGATCTTAGTTCTGAAACGATCGTTGGACACTTTGAAACAACAGGTCCCGCCAGCTACGGAGGAGGAGACGGACACAGATGCAGACACGGAGCCTTTCTCTCCGTCAAATCCACAAGGCCCGGGCTAGTGCAAGGTGGCGCATCAGCTCTCAGGGTGCATCATCTCAGGTAAGTCAGGGCTGTGTTGAAGCTGTGTTGGAGGCAGCGGAGGAGGAGGAGGTATTCCTAGACACCGATGTTACCGACGTCCCTGCCTTGGAAAGAGGTTGGCGCGAATTTGAGGCGGAGGAGGAAGATGAGGAAGATTAGTTTGCTAGTGCCCCTCGACCCAGAGGCTTGGGAAATCAAGGCTCCATCTCTCACATGAGTGCTTGAATGCTCCATTTCCTCCAACATGATCCTCGCATTAAGGCCATCAAAATGAACAACAGTTACTGGGTGGCCACCCTCCTGGATCCCCGGTACAAAACAAAACTCAGCACTTTCCTTCCACCCACCCAAATAGAGAGTAAAATGCAGGAAATGGAGACCTTGCTGATTCATCAACTGGAGACATCGTTTGCGTCTGCTTTACGTTCCTCAAATGTCACGGTGGAACAACATCACGACGTGACAGCAGTAGAGTGCCAAGTAGCCTAGCGGCAGCAACAGCAGCAGCAAGGTGCAGAACCTAATGGGTGACCTCTGGCAATCTTTATTTACCACCTCACCAACACATGCAATGCAGGGCACACATCCAACACACAGAGACCAGCTTAAGATCATGGTGCACGACTATCTGCGTCTCAACACCGATGTTTTTGTATGTGTTCCGGACCCAACAGACTTCTGGGTATCCAAAATGGACGAATGGCCCGAGCTCGCTCGCCATGCCATAGAGGTGTTGTCCTGCCCAGCAGCCAGCGTCATATCTGAGCGGACCTTCAGCACAGCTGGAGGAGTCATTACAGACAAACGCATCCGGCTTTCCACAGATAATGTGGATCGTTTGACTTTCATCAAGATGAATCAGGCATGGATCTCTGATGATGTTGTGGCCCCAATTGCCGAGGTCACCGATTAGTTGCCGGTCTACTTCACATTCCTCTTCAAACAGAAATGGTCCTCTTGAAAAATGTTTTAACCACTGAAGGACAGATTGGCGACGCTTTTCGTTACTGAGATTCACAGGGCCCTGACCCAGCGATGACTGGCCTGACGGTCCTGCAACTGCCGATCCGATGGCATGCGTGTTGTCGCCAGCACTGGAAGGAGCACCTTCTCTCGTACCTCTACCTCTATGTCCTACCCCCCTCTTTGCTCGCTTACCACCTGAATTGCGCTCCATGTTCAGAAATATAAAAATTTGAAAAGGTATGGAAGAGTTTTGGAAAGTCTCTTATTAAAAGACGGAAAATCACAGCTATTCTCAAATCCCTCAAATCAAAACAAAATTGTTGGATTCAAATTTAACTGCGAAGTAGATCTATAAACAAAGCTGGCCTGCGCCAAAGTGAAAAAACACGTATCTGAAATGTATTTAGATAATAAAAGGTATTTTGGCACCTTTCAATTCACCTGTGGTGACTACAAAATTGCTGTATTCACATTTAAGTGCAAGGTGCCTCAATGAACAAAGCTGTAGTGCGCCAAAGTGAAAAAACACGTATCTGTAATGTATTCAGATAATAAAAGGTATTTTTTGGCACCTATCAATTCACCTGGGGTAACTACACAATTGCTGGATTCAAATTTAACTGCAAGGTGGCTCTATCAACAAATCTGGACTGGGCAAAAGTGCAAAAAACACGTATCTGTAATGTATTCGGATAATAAAAGGTATTTTTTTGGCACCTATCAATTCACCTGTGGTGACTAAAAAATTGCTGTATTCAAATTTAACTGCAAAGTAGATCTATCAACAAAGCTGGCCTGCGCCAAAGTGAAAAAAACACGTATCTGTAATGTATTCGGATAATAAAAGGTATTTTTTGGCACCTTTTAATTCACCTGTGGTGACTACAAAATTGCTGTATTCACATTTAAGTGCAAGGTGCCTCAATGAACAAAGCTGTAGTGCGCCAAAGTGAAAAAGCACGTATCTGTAATGTATTCGGATAATAAAAGGTATTTTTTGGCACCTATCAATTCACCTGTGGTAACTACACAATTGCTGGATTCAAATTTAACTGCAAGGTGGCTCTATCAACAAATCTGGACTGGGCAAAAGTGCAAAAAACACGTATCTGTAATGTATTCGGATAATAAAAGGTATTTTTTGGCACATATCAATTCACCTGTGGTGACTACAAAATTGCTGTATTCACATTTAAGTGCAAGGTGCCTCAATGAACAAAGCTGTAGTGCGCCAAAGTGAAAAAACACGTATCTGTAATGTATTCGGATAATAAAAGGTATTTTTTGGCACCTATCAATTCACCTGTGGTAACTACACAATTGCTGGATTCAAATTTAACTGCAAGGTGGCTCTATCAAACAAACTGGACGGGGCCCAAAAGTGCAAAAAACACGTATCTGTAATGTATTTGGATAATAAAAGGTTTTTTTTGGCACCTATCAATTCACCTGTGGTGACTACAAAATTGCTGAATTAAAATTTAACTGCAAAGTAGATCTATCAACAAAGCTGGCCAGCACCAAAGTGAAAAAACACGTATCTGTAAGTAATTCGGATATTAAAAGGTATTTTTGGCACCTTTCAATTCACCTGTGGTGACTACAAAGTTTCTGTATTCACATTTAAGTGCAAGGTGCCTCAATGAACAAAGCTGTAGTGCGCCAAAGTGAAAAAACACGTATCTGTAATGTATTCGGATAATAAAAGGTATTTTTTGGCACCTATCAATTCACCTGTGGTAACTACACAATTGCTGATTCAAATTTAACTGCAAGGTGGCTCTATCAACAAATCTGGAAACTGGGCAAAAGTGCAAAAAACACGTATCTGTAATGTATTCGATAATAAAATGTATTTTTTGGCACCTTTCAATTCACCTGTGGTGACTACAAAATTGCTGTATTCCACATTTAAGTGCAAGGTCCCCTCAATGAACAAAGCTGTATGCGCAAAGTAAAAAAAAACACGTATCTGTAATGTATTCGGATAATAAAAGGTATTTTTGGCACCTATCAACCTGTGTTGATTACAAATTTGCTTGTTTCTAATTTTATTGCTAGGTGGATATATCAACTAAGCTGGAATTGGCAAAATTGAAAAAGAACACCTATCTGAAATGTATACTGATAATAAAAGTGGAGTTTTGCACCTAACAAAGAACCTGCAGTTACTAAAAAAGATGTGTATCCTAATATAAGTTCCAGGCTGCCCAATATCCAGCAAATTTTTCATAAAAAACTGTTAATAATAAAGCTATTGCAGTGCAAAGTCTACACTAAGTCTTGGTGAACTTTATCCAGTATTCTTTATAGAGCTTGTCTGTGTTCGCCCGCGCCCCTCCCCCCCCCCCCGCTCCCCTTCTTGACTTTACAGCGGTAGATGCTCCTTTAAAATTCTCTACCTAACTACATAAAATCTTCCAATCTCTGATCTAACTAAGTTGTAAGGATCACAGCTAACAGTAGAGCTTTCTCTGTGAAGAAATAGAATAATTTCGCTGAGCTGGTTGGAGACAAGCAGAGCGCACGTCCTGCTGCTATGAGACGCTGAGAGACACTGATCATGAACAGGAAGGGCTGTTCTATGTAAAACGAGGTCATGTGATTTTTCCAGCCAATCGCAACCATACACATCCCAGTCATGACGTCGCACACACATCTCACCCTGCTCTATTCTGTAAGCTGATTTTCTGGCCGCCAAAATGACAGGAAGCGCCAAAAATGGCGCGATATTAATAGATGATGCGCAGATTTTAACCTAAATTATCGCATGATCTAAAAATTTCGATCAACATAAAAACTGTGCCGATTTCAACTTTGTCGATAATAATTGCTCAACACTAATCAGAATAATTATGCTGATAAAAAAAACAACAAAAAAAACTTAGAGATTATATATATGTAATGCCTGAAAAATTATGATATGATACTAGAATTCTTATTTTCCCATTCCTTTGAATCTCTGCATCATGTGCTACCCACACAAATGTTGCAAGTTGGAATCTGGGTCCTAGTCAAATTTAACCTAACCTGAATCTAAGCGTTTTGCCAAAAAAATCAGCCCTAAACTTAAACAACTATAATCCTGAGGTTGTCTCTTCTCTGTGATTCTTTACATTCTCAAAAATGTCAATGGTCTCCAATTATTTTTCCCAAATTCATAATGGTGATACATCCTCTATTTCCTTTATTGGTTTAAAACCTAATATAACAGGGGCAGGGGACCATCAGAAGGAGCTTCTCATTAAAGAGGCTTATTGAATTTTTTAATTGGGAACATGAACACCACTTGGTCTTAATATTAGACAGGACATTCTTTATTAATACAACGCACAGTAGGTACCCTTATTACATTAGTGTTTAACTGTGTTAGTTATTCTTGTTTTTTATCTGTTTTTAAGATATCATGTTTTGAATTTTGAATCATGTGATCATAACTACATATATACGGATTGGAGACATGTTATGTAATTCACACTATGATTAAGTCTTTCCTGAAATGTGTCAGTGTGGACTCTTTAACATGATTATTTTTGTAATATGTTTTTCTAAAAGGCGATTTAATAAAGATGACGTTTTAGTAATCCTGCTTTATCTTTGTTTGTATTTTCCAAGTAACCTGACTTTCTACTACTCTGAGCAGACCTCAGCTGGATGGGATTAATCAGCAGATCAGTTAACTGGTATTTGGTGTATTCTTTTGTTGATCCTAAGGTGGGGCTAGAGTTATTTGAGGAGCTTTAGAGGGTTAACTTACCACAACACTTCTGCCTAGCTTCTGGTTAAATGTCCCAGCCAATGTCACTTCCAGTTACTTATATGTGGATGTCCGGTACTCAGGTTTAAATGGAGTTGGTGCCCGTGGAGAGGATATTGAAATCCCTTTGTAACATATGAAGAGTTCACAGCACTTATAAATATTTTAAAGTGGTTTTGTAATTATCCAAAATTAAGGAAGTGATAACATTACAGCATTTAGTGCAAGCAACAAAAAAGAAGTTTTCGTTTTTGATGAGGTCCAGAATCATGA
This sequence comes from Phyllomedusa bahiana, assembly GCA_025379985.1. NCBI lineage: Eukaryota > Metazoa > Chordata > Amphibia > Anura > Hylidae > Phyllomedusa > Phyllomedusa bahiana. Next base: position 68,685 of record JAODAL010004620.1, read on the forward strand.
CTTTTTGCGACGTTTCTGTTACACAATAAACCAAAGACCCGCGGCGCAGCTCACACTGACCACCTATGCCTTTTACAAGCATATACTTTGCCTTCCAAATCGCACCATACCCGGGTTCTCCATACTGCCTACCTATCTCAGGCCACACCACAGTATTTGGCATCCATTATTAACTGTCTATCAGTGCATCCTTCAATTCCTGTATCCACTTACAGTACCTGACTGTGACGTGCATGATTAAGGTTATTGTATAACCGAAACAATGCAAAAAGTCACAATTCTGGATCTCATTCAAAACAAAATCTTCTTTATTGTGGCTTGCATTAAATGTCGGAATTGTATCACTTCTTTATTCTTGGATAAATACAAAACCACTTTGAAATATTTATGAGTGCTGTGGACATTCTTCATATACTTCCAGTTACTTAAAGGGGTTGTCTCACTACATTGATTCATCTCACCTCAGTCCTGTTTTCTTGGTTTCATATTGAATTCAGGGGTGTGTTTACTGGCATCTACTAGGCTGCAGTAGAAGCCAGGTCTGTAGCTATAGCAACCAGTGCTGGGAGCCTATCATGAGAGACTGAACAGGTCTGTAGTTAAAGCGACCAGAGCAGCTGATGCAGCCCATACAAAAGGGGATGTTTAGGAATAGGTAGGACACTGCTAATGGACACATATTGCAAAGTGACTTGTTTTTGCAAGATATTCAACATAAAAAGCAATCCTTGTAGCGAGATAACCCCTTTAACAATAGGCCCAATGTTATGGTAACTAGAAGTGGCATTGCTAGAACAGTAAGATAAGCCACTGAAATCCCTTAAAGAGCCCTTACTCAAAGTTAGAGTTACGGTTATAGTTATGATTAGGGATAGAGTTAGAGAAATACTCATAATTCAGGACGTCCCCAACCCACGTTTTTTAACAAGTTTTATTGAGTCTTGCTCCCAATTGTGTAACATTAGCTCACACAGACTCTGCAAATACATAAAACAGCATTTATGTTTTTCACATAGTGTTTCTTTAAAGAGGGATGGAGGACATTTTGATAGGTGGGGGGTCATAGCATCTGACTCCTGATTTCTAGAATTGAGTACACCAGTGATAGAGTACTAAGCCATTTTCTTAATTACAGTAGTTTTACATATAAACACCATGTTCAGCTGCCACTCCATACAAAGTTATGAGAAAAGTTAATTTCAAGTCAAACATCTCGATTTTCTCGAACTCGAACCTGAACCAAACAGTTTACTGTTCGTTCGAGTAAATGTTCGAGTTCTCCATGGCGTTCGACACGTCATTTTAATAGTTTTCAGCACCTGTTGGCACTTTTGGCGGCCATCCAATCAGTGTAGAGCACAGAGAAGTGTCAAAAACATCATCGCTGAGGTGTAGCGCTCTCATTGCCTGCTAAAATCACATGAACATGTTATATATATTTCACTGTATTGCGTTCTGAATGTCATTGTCAGCTCACTCTATGTACTAAATTTTAAATAGTGGTTGGTTGGTGAAAATTCGTTTTGGCAGTTTTGGTGGTTCAGTAGTTAATTATATAACACACCGTCTCCAAATCTCCTATGCATAAAAATATATTTTAAATAGTGGGTGATTGGTGAAAATTATACTGAGTGGAGAAAAAATCATTTTTGGCAGTTTTGGGGGTGAAATACTTTTCAAATATACCACGTGTTGTCATACAGATATATGTCCAGGAAATAGAGTTCTCTCTGTTGCTAAATCTTACTCAAAGCCAAAAAGTGTAATTTTGCCAGATTTGATGTCCACATATTGCTGAAATATACCACTTCATTATTGTGATCCACATATATACACGTTTCTCTTTTTTATTACATATATCTTGTGCCATGCGCAGAGTTATAATGTTTAGCTTTTGAACTTGGTGAGAACTACAGGTGGTAAGCGAGCAAGGATGGGCGTAGAAAGTGGAGAAAGAGATACAAGACAAGGCACTCCTTTCAGTGTTCCGAAAAACACACAAGCAATGATATCGTCAAGTCGCAGGATCGTCAGGCCTGTCATCGCTTGTTCAGTTCCCTGTGCGTCTCATTACTGAACAGCGTCGCCAATCTGTTCTTCAGTGGTTATCAGACCCTGCATCCAGCGGTTTTACCTCCTTTTCCTCTCAGTCACAGCCACAAATGTCATCATCATCATCATCAATGGTCCAACCTGAAGCAAATACAGGTTGAAAGTCCCGACCCAATATATAGACCACTCCAAATCATCCATATTCTGAAGGGCTCTTTGATCACACAATGCGGTTGAGGTCAAAAGGCATTTCAAAAGATCAAGAGGGCAAAAAGGATGATTTTGCCTGCTCTGATGCCCAATTGCTGATGCTCTCAGAGGAGTAAAAGGAAGCTGGTCAGTTGGCAGAAATACCAAGTGGTGAGCAATGCCTTGCAGTGTTGGTGACTTCTAGCCCGCAGTTTAAGGATGTAGACTGTGAGGAAGAAGAAGTCACCTGTGATGATGATGACATTGTGGATCCAACGTGGTCTTTTGAACAGCAGCTGGCGAGCACATCATCAGTGGAGGAGGAGAATGGGGTCGTGTCAGTGTGGGTCCGGCCTCAGAAAGGGAAAGGGTGGTCACACAAGTCCGCTGACATTACTCCGCCAGCCATGGTCAGTGGTGGACGCAGGAACACCGGTACTAGGTTTTCACAGTCGAAGAGGTCCAGGACCTGTGAAGCCTGGGTCTTTTTCGATCAAGCCTTAGATTCGCCAACTTAAGTCATACGCCGAATGTGCTGTCAACATGTCAGTAGATAAGCATGAAAAGACACATGCATGGAAAGCATGAATTGCTGTGGAAGAGTCAATTGGAGAATAAAGTCCACACAGGTCCTGGACTTCCAACCACCATGAACTCTTCTGCCTCCTCCTCCTCCGCCGCTTCCAAGACCAAGCGGTCCTCTGCTGACGATGTGCCGGAGCAGCATGAGCAAGCACCATCCTCAGTCCCAGATGCTGTTGGCCGAATCCCACCACCACCAACACCCCTACACCTTCCCCTTCCACCAGTGTGACCTGCACGCCGTACAGCAGCCAGTCTGGCAGTCAGCCTTCTGTGTACCAGGTGTGGGAGCATAAGAAATGTTTTTAAAAGCCAAAAGCCAGAATGTTGGCATTGCCAGGCTGTTGGCCTTGGAAATGTTGCCTTCCGCCTGGTGGACACAGATGGGTTCTGCCATGTCATGGCCCTGGCATGACCCTAATATCAGATGCTGAGCAGACATTTCTTCACCAGAAAAGCAGTTCGTGCCATGGCCCGCCACATTGTAGAAAAGATCTCCAGCACGTTAGCTGCATCTCTGTCCACTAAAGTCCATCTCACTACAGACACATGGACTAGTAAACACGGTCAAGGGCATTACATCTCACTGATTGCTCACTGGGTGAGTTGGGTGGATGACAGTGCCTCTGGTGATGGGTCTCGGCCGACACTCTTCAACACTGCCGGGATGGTGCAGAGTCCAGATCACGTGCCAAAAGAAACCAGGCAGTTCTCAAATTAATTTGTCTTGGAGACCGTCAACACACAGGACAAAATCTATGGACGACTCTGCACACTCAGACCTACCAGCGGCTTTGTGCTAGGAACCTGGTGCCAGGCAAGGTGGTGTGCGACAACAGGAGCAATCTCCTTGCTGCCCTTAAGATCGGTAGACTTACGCACAGGGGCGTTGCTTGGGTCCTAAAACATCCGTGGCCCGGGTCCTTTGCGTTCTGCTCAGTAGGGCAGGGTTCACGCGGCATTTTTCGCGCCTCATTGTGAACTGCGTATGTTTTTTTACAGAGAAAAACCTTCTGTTTCTGTCACTAATTTTCTGCACATTCCACATAGCTCCCGTCCATCTCCTCAGCAGTCACTGCACAATGAAAATCAGCCCTGACAAATTAGCTTTTTCAAAACCTCTCACCTATATATGACCGTGCAATACCCCTAAACAGTCACCAAAACATACAACTACACATGGAGCAAATCTACCGGACGAATGATTGTTACTAAAAACACTCCTACAAAACCAAGACCCCAAAACATTTCTATTTAAAACTCAAATAATCCTGCCAACCCTGACCAAACGCGACCCCCACATTGACTACAGCTGTACACAGCTCTACAAAACATATAGTACCGCCATACAGGTACCATAGAGTTGTATATACTATTTGTAAGTAGATGCTCTGCAGAAATATAATAAAATTACACTGCAGATTACATTTAGTTTACTCACAGGAGACGTCTTTTCTGATCAGCGTCGTTCATTTTCCCTTTTCTTCTCCATCCGGTTCACACCTTCATGCTCATTTCTCCTGGCCAATACTCGTCCCTGCTGATTTGGACACAATTATCTTAGAATCCTCACATTTCCAGCAACTCCTTACTTATAGGTATATAAGTCCCCTCAGTTAGGTAGGTGTATAGGTTCCCTCAAATTTGGCAGGTATATAAATATAGGGTCCCTTAGGCAGTATATAGAATAATGGTCATGTCAAGCAGGTATATTTAAAATAGAGTCACTATCAGCAGGTAAAATAGATAAAAGGGTCAACTTTCAGGCGGTATATAGATATAGGATTACTCTCAGGCAGTATATAGATATAGGGGCACTCAGGAAGGTATATAATATAGGTCACTTTAGGGAGGTAATAATATAGGTCATCAGGCGTAATAGTATAGGTCACTCTCAGGCAGGGAAATAGATAAGGGTTACTCTATGGCAGTATATATAAAATTAGGGAACTCTCAGCAGGTACATAGATATAGGGTCACCTCCCAAACAGTATATAGATAAGGGTCACTCAGCAGTAATATATAGGGTCACTCTCAGGTAGGTATATAGATATAGAGGCTCAGGCAGGTATATAGGGGCATTCTCAGGCAGGTATATAGGGGCACTGAGACAGGTATATAGGGGGCACTGAGGCAGGTATATAGGGGCACTGAGGCAGTATATAGGGGCTCAGGCAGGTATATAGGGGGGCACTGAGGCTGGAATATAGTGGGCACTGAGGCATGTTTATAGGGTCACTGAGGCAGGTATATAGGGTAACAGGCAGTATATAGGGGCTCAGGCAGGTATATAGGGGGCACTGAGGCAGGTATATAGGGGCACAGGCAGGTATATAGGGGCACAGGCAGGTAAATGCTATTAAAAATAACAACATTAATACTCATCTTAACTCCCCCGGCAAGCGCGCTCTGTCCTCTTCAGTATTGCGCTTCTCCGGCAGCTCCTCGGGTGCACATCCTATGACGGCTGTGCGCCCGAGGACAGACAGCGGCGTGATGAGGTAATTACATTGCGCCGCTGCCAGCTTAGCAGCACGGGGCCGTGGCGGGTCCTCAGCGCTAAGAGGACCCGGCGGCCCCGCTGTGTCGGACCCGGAGCCGGTCCGACACTGTCTGCGGGGCAGGGAGCGCTCGCTCTCTGCTCCACAGAAGCCCTCGGCTGTATGTGCGTCCAGTGGACGCACATGCAGCTGAAGGGCCAGTCGGTGCTCCAGGCCCACGGCAGCGGCCTGGAGCCCGGGGAGGTTCGGGGCACAGGGGGTTTTATCTGGGGCCCAAGCCCCGAATAAAACAGCCTAGCGACGCCCCTGCTTACACACATCCCTTGCCTGGCACACATCATGAACCTGGTTGTGCAGAAATTTCTCAAGCGCTACCCGGGTCTTGACTGTCTGCTGAGGAAGGCTCGAGGCCTTAGCTCACACTTCTGGTGTTCGCACCCTGCTTTGGCATGACTGGCAGTGTTGCAGCATGATCTGGGCCTCCCCGTCAACCATCTGATATGTGATGTGAATACCACTCTCAACATGCTCCAGTGATTGTGGCAGCAGTGTAATGCCATTATGCAGTATGAAATGTTGCATGGCCTGACTAGCAGTGGTGCGGACCTTGGGTGTTGACCTATAGAGAGTGGAGACAGGTGAAGGATCTCTGCACTATCCTTGGCAGTTTTGAAGAGGCCGCCAAAATGGTCAGTTGGGATGATGCCCTTGTCAGCATGACCGTTCTGGTTATATTTTTATCGGAACAAGCGTAAGGCACTCTGCAGCAGCAGGTCCCAGCAGTGATGGAGGAGGAGGCGGACACAGAGCCTTACTCACTGGAGGATGTAGAAGGCCCGACTGTTTTGCAATTGTATAGGTCTTCTTTAGGCAGTGGTTCTAGGTTGAGGGCGGGTGCAGGACAGCAGTTCAGCTCACAGAGTAGAGCTCATGAGGCTAGGCAGGGCTCTGGTAATGCTCAAGATGAGGAAATGGAAGAGGGTGAGGAGGCAGGGGTGGACACCACCAGTACTGATTACCCTTCAGTGGTAAGAGGTTGGCACAGATTACTGGAGGAGGAGGAGGAAGAGGAGGACAATCCCATTAGTGCACCTCCACTCCAAGGCTTGGAAGATCCTAGCAGCATCTAACACATCAGTGTTTGGATGCTACATTACCTGCAACATGATCCACGCATCAAGGCAATAAAAATGAACAGCAATTACTGGGTGGCCACCCTCCTTGATCCACGTTACAAGACAAAAATGAACAATTTCCTTCCACCCACACAAATTGACAGTTGAATGCAGGACTTTGAGACAGTGCTCATTCACCAACTCAAGACATCTTTTGCGTCCTCACATTCTATTGTCATGGTGGAACATCAGTAATGCAGCAGTAGAATGGCAAATAGCGGCAGAAGCAGCAGGCAGTGTGGCAGAACCCTACAGGGTGACATTTGGCAATCGATTTTTACCACCTCACCAACGACCGTCTTTCCCTGACAATGCGGATCGTTTGATAATTATAAAAATGATTCAAGTGTGGATCTCTGACCATTTTGTTGCCCCGGTTGCCGATGTCACTGACTAGTAAACTGTGGCACATCTTCTTGACAATGTGAATAATGCAAGACACATTTAAACCACACTACATCTCATGTCTGTAGATCCTATGCCTCCTGCTTCTTCAAATTGTATTCTACTGCTGCCAACAGCTATATTTACAAGTCTTACGGATGAATTTATTTTGAAATACACCTATATAACCTTGATGTGCACTACATACACCTCTTACTCCACCTCTTGTAGCCCTCCAAATCTTTATTTTTTAAATGCCTCCACCTGTACTACCACCAAATGTACTATGTCCCGTTATCCTGAACCTCGATGTTTTCCATTGGCATGTTCTTGCTGTCACCAATGGTACTGCGGCCTAATATTGTCGAACCAGAACCTCGCTGTTCCCCATTGGCATGTTCTCGCTGCCACAAATGGTAATGCTGCCTAATCGTGTCAAACCGGAACCTCCATGGTCCTCATTGGCATGTTCTTGCTGCCACCAATGGTACTGCCGTTTAATCTAGTTGAACCGGAATCTCTATGTTTCCCATTTGCATGTTCTCACTGTCACCAATGGTACTGCCGTCTAATCTAGACCAGCCTACAGAGGCGTATGTTCAAGTTCTTGGGTCCTTTTGCAAAAAGTGAAATGGGGCCCCCCATTACCAGGGCTCCACAGTTATAAAACCTTTTGGGGGCCCCCTGCACCAAAAAACAAATAAGCCCTCACCCATTCTAGTTCCTAAAAATTTTTTTTCATATCAGTGGGCCCTTTTTGTTTGGCCCCCTAACAGGAGTGCTGCCCCTTGCCCTATTGGCACCCCGCCGTTACCATGTCCTTCCAATACCGGTGTCTTCTTTTGTTTCAAAGGAGCCCTAGCAGGTGCTACGTGACCCCTAAACTACATCCCGCTTTCACTATCCCACTTTTTTTTGTTGCCATTGAAAGTGATAAGGGAATCAACGGTCCCCCCCAGGATGCCATTGCAAGACCCCAAGATGAGAAAAATCATATTTATATGTGTTTATAATTTCTGGATGACACAAACAAGAAGATGGCGCCTGGCTGCTTGCCAAATTAGCTCACTCTCGTGGAACTACGCTAGCTAGTAGTCTTAAGTTTAGATAAGATAAGATACTTGCGTGTAATATTTGCTTAGTTGTTTTTATGAACTCATCAAAAACCATTTGAAATGAATGTTAACCAATCATATTTCTTGGTGGTTACACCCTGTTGCAAAAGGTTTAAATAAAGGAGGTAGAGCCCCTCCATTCTTTGGGAGTTTCTGCTGAGTTCAACACCTGTGTGGGCTCTGTCTTTCCCCTGTCGCGACGCCATTCACCTACAACACGTGGCCTGATCCCCTGTCTGGCGGACCACCTGTCTCAGTCTTTCGTAACAAAAGGAATGAAGTATTTTAGTCTCTCAATTTTTTTCTGTCACTAAGTTGTTCCACGTATCTAGTTTACTGTTATGGATGGCAATTACAGCTTCTCCTCACCTGTATAGGTATAAAAATGAACCCGACTATCTTTTCCCATTGACTTTAATGGGGATTTAGTTCGAGTTCGAATTGAACTTCGAACCGAACACCACTACTGTCCGAAGTTCGACTCGAACTCGAACATTTTACTGTTCGCTCATTTCTACTCATCCCTCATGGAGCTGTTGTAGAATTGTTGCCCACCATTATATCAATTGGTGATAGTTCCAGTGGATAAATATTTTTTCATAGTCGCGTATTCAAACTCTAAATCTGTTTTCTGCTAGAAGCCATGTGCTAGGGACTCAATACAACAAGATATGGAAGTTTATAATGCAAGTATAGTTTAAAGCAACTAGATATTGTATTTAACCAGTATCCTAAAAACTCCTACTGAACGTGCCATTAAAGGAACTGTGTGGACATAATGTAGGTTTTCCCATTAGAGTAAGCTCAGTAGGGAAGCTTTTTCAGACACTATAACTGGAAGCTATAAAGTGACTAAATCATTACTTTTAAACCTGGCTATATTACCTGGCCTGTTAAGATGTTTGCGGTGCCAGTGTTTGTTTCTTCCTTGGTTTGTCTGTGCCATTAAAGTCCAATTTCTCAGTCTGCAAAGGATGATGTTTTGTTAAATCTAGTGGTGATGGGCAAAACTCCCAGAATTCAATGCACTGTGGTGTGTCAAGCCCATAATTCTCTGATTCTTGGAAAATACTCAACATTGTATTTTCTTATCCTTGCTCTTACATAGACTATAACACCCTGAAGTTTTCTTTTAGCTTATATGATCATAATACTTGTATTAGGGGCTTTTTTCTATCATTTAGAGTATTGTGCATAAATAAATTTTATTTCCTAATACTATAATGTCTATAAATATCCCTTGTCATTGTTCTCCTAATTAAGTTCCATGTAGAATAAAATGCTAAATAATTTGAATAGCAGACCAACGGAAAGTTCTAATTTTAATGGGAGAAAGGATGTTATAGTCTTTAATCAATGAAATGTAACCCAAGGGAACAATCAAACAGCTTTGTCTTAGACACCAATAGGTGTTTCCTTTTACTGAATTCAAAGAATATAAAATACTAGGGTTAGGTTCATTTAAAATTTTTTGTCTTTTGTCTGATTATCATAAATTTCCACTTCTACATAAACTTCAAAACTGCCAAAGAGGAAGAGGTAAAATACCTTGTTCAAGAATCCCCTGAACCTATGAGCACTACTTAACCAGTATCACTGTGTACAACCTTTAACCCCTTCATCAGTCTATCAGTCAAGCCTCCACTAGCTCCATTTATGCCCAAGATACAGATCACATGGTATCAAAGCCCCAATACAATACATGGTTACTGCACAGAGCTGAACAGAATAGTGTTGAGGTGTTTGCGGGGGGGGGACTCTAAATTTTCAGATGGCATGAAATTCCCCTTTTTTTTGTTTTGGGGTGGAAAAGGGGGCCGTTTTGTGTCTAAAAACAAAAAGGGGGGGGGGGGGGGGGGGGGGGGCCCACATAAAATGGAAACGATGGTTTTTTTTTGGGGTTTTAACCCCATGTGCTCCCATTTGGGTTTGACTGGGAAAAAAAAAATAATTTAATCATTGCAACACTTCCGGGGGGGGAAAAAGAAAACAAGGTCAGATCTACATGTGGTGGAATATTACCACTGTGAATGTTGTTGAAAAATTCCCAAAAAGACAAATCTTTTTACACCAATCCGCATGAAAATTATATATACTGTATATTTTGTGACAGATTGAGCTCAAGATTCATCTCCAAAATCATGGTGAAATTTCACAACTTTTCGGCAAAAATAAGTAGGTTGTAAAAGTAAAAAATCTGCACCCCATATTTCTTATATGATTTGCAGAGTTTTTGCAGTACATATGGATAAAGTAATGAAAACCCCAGTTTGCTTCCCACAAAAAAACTGTTAAGGATTTGTGGGCAACAATAATCCATATAGGACACTTCATTCTAGAGGAACTTTATTGTTAGCAAAAAATTTTTGATGGAAAAACGGCCCATGCAAATGAGGGGAAAGGGGGAACAAAATACACATTTCCCAAAGATAAAGACCCTTTTATTTTTTGGTTTGGGTATTTTGGGGTGGCCTATGTTTTTGGGAAAATCCAAAAAAACAAAAAAGAAGGCTACCCGGGACTGAGGGGGTTTTTAAACCCTCATTGCTTACCAGCCATTCTCTTTTACTGAGAAAATATATTTTAAAATTTAAAATTTAAAAGTTTTTTTTTTCAAAGTTTAAATCCCAAAAAAAGTTATTTATTTTCCCAAAGGGGCCCCTGATGGAATCCCTGCTTTCTCCTTTAATTGTTTTTGGGTTTAGAGGGCCCAACAAAAAAGGGTTTGAAGGGGATATTTAATATATAGTAATTGGCATAATGCTCACATGCAATTTTAGGTACTTTAGCAGGTTGTTTCTCCATTGTAGACCAATCCTTCCCGGTTTTTTAAAAATTTTATCCGGGGGATTTTAAGTGGGGGGGGGGTTTGGTTTTTTCCTTACCCCTTTAGTCTGTTTTTATTAAATTTGAAATGTTTTTGCTTTATAAAGGGCCAAAACCTTATCTAGAATAGATTCCTAAGCACTGAAAATGATGCCAAAGTATTTGAACTTTTGGCTTTTTAACAAAAACCACATTTCGGGTTTTTTTTACAGGGAAAACCCTTGCCAGGTTTTTTTTGGGTTCCCATGGAAAACCTTGTTTACCAGCAGTTGGGCTTTTTGATTTAGTCTGTATTTTTTTAATGCCAAAAAACCCTTTAAACCCTTTGTTTACGTAAAGATAAAGTTAGATGAACAAGTACAATTTATTCTTGATCACAGTAAGGAAGAAATAAAAAGGAAAATTTTTCAGAGAGAAAGCAAGGAAAAAGGACTTTTAAAGAAGATAAAATAATATTCTTACTTATAAAAGAATGAAGCAAACCCCCAACCCCCCCAAAATCATGGGGCCCTGGAACCCAGAATAAGTGCACTTGGGGGAACTTTATTTCCAATTTTCCTGAATATTTTAGGGGACCCCCAAAAAATAGAAATTCTAGAGAAAAAACCTTTTTTTGGGAATTTTTTTAAAACATGCCGCCCCACTGAAATCCATACGGTCTTCCTAAACATACAACCTTGGCCAACCTCCAAAATAGTGAGCCTAACACACTAGCAGACAGCCTAAACAACAAAACTAACCGAAAAACCTGAACCTACCACAATCTTAAAAACCCAGGTGAGCTGTTTGCTTTAGTCCCCCCTCAGCCCCCAATGGGTTTTCCCTAAAAAAACAAGATGCGGGTTTTGCTAATATTTTTCTCATTACTTATATATTTGGACTATGCATAGCTACAATTGCACATATGAATATAAGTAGTGTACCCATGCAAAATTCCATAAAAATTTAAAATTTTTAAAACGCTATTCCCCTTATAGGGCTTAGGCACAATTTTCCATGTGGGGAAATCCCCAAAAAACTGTCCTACATTCTATCAATGCCCAACGAAATTTTGGGGGCAAAACTTTTTCGCAGAATGCATTGCATTTCTCATTTTCTTCTGTTCATTTAGTTGTTGCTTTCAGAGATTACTTCAGAGATGTGATCTGGGGAATCTCTACTTTGACGCTAACAGGCCAGTTGTAAATAGCTATAAAGCAGTTAAAATTGCAATGGGAAATGAAATGAACCTGTTTCTTCTGCGGTTCAAAATTTTAACGGGCCATTGTATTTGCCAATACATAGTCTGGCTCAGGCAGACCCCTTTTAAAAACTTTGTCTGTCTTTTCCCTCACTGATATCCCCCTTGTTTGGCCGTCAAGAATCATAAAAAAGTGTCAATTTCTCCCAAATTTGGTGGGACACCCCTCAAAAACACCCCAAATCTTTGTTGCATTAAAAAATGTTGCTCAGGCATTTTGTGGGCCCCAAGGGTGGAAGGGGACTTTTGGGGCCGTGGGGACCCCAAAAATTCCAACCCCTTTGAACTGGACCGGAAGAGGGGAAAGGTTTCAGGGAAAGGTGGAGGGATAACGGGCGGGGGAATGCTAAACACAGCACACCGGGTGGTCCAGAGTAAAAGAACCGCAGGTGCATAGTGCCCAGATGGGGGGAACAAAACAAGGTCCCACACTGCAACATCCAAAAACTTTTACATAAGATAATTCAAAAGAGAAGTGTAAAAAATATAATCTCTATTAAAAAACAAGGGACAAAAAAAATTTTAAAAAAACACCCCAAAAAAGGGACCCAAATCCCATGGGAAAAAAATTTAAATACACAGCCCTCATAAAGACCTGAAATGAAAAGTCCTTCCACTATAACTATAATTGTGCATTAAAAAGTGCACAGTGAATATGTATAGTTAGTATGGTAGAAAAAAACACATCAAGCTTAATCAGGGGTAGAGAAGGATATGGATGAAGGGAGGGGTTTAAACTTTGTTTCCCTGTATTAATACCAGCAAACTTTTGGATGGCATCCCACCTTCTCCCCCTCCGACCACAAAACCACAGCCCAGAAACCATTTGCCCTTTTTAATAACATAAATACAATTACAAACAAAACCCAAAGAGCAAAAACCCTCACCTCTTTTATACTTTTTCCCAAAAAAAATAAAAATTTATACCAAGACCAATAAAACCAAAAAACAAAAATACAAAAGGGACCCAATTAAAACCAACCCAGAAAAAAGACCCCCAAATTACCCAAAAAAAATGGGGACAGAACAAGGGCCCTAAAACTTTTTATTGGATTTTATCAACCCCCATGATAAATTCTCCCCTACCACCACTTTTTCCCTACAATTTGGACACAGAAAATCTTAAACCCTTGACTTTTCCCCCCCTCCCTCACTGTCCCCCCAAATAAAAAAAAAAATTTTCCCCAAAGGGGGGGGGGAGGCTGGTTTTTACCATACTTAGGGGGACCCAGTCCCTAGAGGGGAACAGAGGATTCCCCCCTTGGGGGGATGGAACGGGCAGTTAAAGGGCCGGTATCCCCAGATTTTTTAAACCCGGGTTAGGTGGGGCCCGGGGTTAAGTAATTAGACCTCATTATATAATTTGGGGGGCCCCCCCTGGGTGGGTTTTTTAAAGGGCCCCCCAGGTGGGCTAGGTAAACTCCCATTAGTTATTTTGGTAGGCCCTAGTTAGGAAAGGGCGTAAATGGGCCCTCAATAAGGAAAGATAGGTCAAATTTGGGGAAAGGAAGATTGGCCATGGGTGGGAAAAAAATTTAAGGCTCCATTTAAGGTAAATGGCACCCCAAGGAAAAAAGGGCCAAAGGTAGCTAATAGGTTTTTGGTAGGTTCCAGGTAGCTGGGTTTAGGCTGTGGGGTGGGACCCCAGGTAGCTAGTTAGGCTTGTAGGGGGCCCCCGGAAAGCTAGACTGTAGTGGGCTGCAGTTAGCTGGTAGACGGGAAAGCAAAGGTTTCCTGGAAGGTATGCTATAGGTAAACCCCCAGTGGATAGGTGGAAGGTAGGCGGGAAAATTTGGGGTGAAACCATGTGGGTAGCTGGGGTAGGTAGTCTTTTGGGGGGGCCCCAGGAAAGAAAGATAGGCGGCGGGTAAGTAGGCCTCAGGTAGCGGTAGGCAGGTTGTGGGTTTGGGTTTTCCCAGGTAGCTAGGTAAATGGGCCCGTAGGCGGGGCCCCAGCTTAATTTTTTCCCTTTAATGTAATATTTGGGGACTGGGGAAAAAGGACTTTTCTGGTCATTGATAAAGCCCTTCCCTCTAAAGGGTTTGGGCTGTTTTCATGACTTTTTTTTCGGAACATCCTTTCCCCAACAAGTTGAAAATTTTTAAAAAAAAAATAGGGTCACCCACACCCCATTTTGAAAAAAAAAGTATGCACTCTTTTTTGGCAGCCAAAAAAGCAATGAAAACCCCAAAACCCAATATCAGCACACTTCAACACTAAAAAACAGTCAAGGGGGGACATGGGAAATTTTTGGGGGAAAAAAGGCTTTTTTTGGTGTTTTGGGAAAAAATGTAAACTAAAAACCCCTAAAAATTTTCATTTTTATTCCAAAGAAAGCAAAAATACTTTTCCAAAAAAATTCCTATGTCCCCATTGACTGTTTTTTAGTGCTTCTAGATTGCTGCTGATATTGTGTTGTCTAGGAAGATTGACAGTCATCTTGTTTTTCTTCCATTTTCTAATAATTGAAAACCAAAAGGGTTTGATGCTTTCTCCCAAGTTGCTTGCCTATTGTCTGTACCCCCCAATCTGGGCCTTGTACGGGGTCTAAAAATTGTGTCCCGGGATGTTTTAGACACCTTTTTTGGCCATAAAAAAGGGAGGGGTTAGAGTAAAAATGTGTGGACGGTGTCTTTTATATAGCAAAAATTTTTTCAAACAGATGCAAAATTTAAATTTAGGTAAAAGAGTGCAAAAGTGGAGGACTTTTTAACCCCTTAAACCGAATTTGGGCCCAAATCATTCCCTCAATGTCGGGGGGGGTTTTCCCCCAAAAATTTACCCTATGAGTACGTTCCCTGGGGATCTTCTCGCTCACAAGCGGAGCCCCCGCAAGATCGCGGCATGGAACCCTGGGGGCCCCGGGGGGTTAACCCCCCATGTCGTGACACCCTGGACGTGACATCGCAGGGTGCGGGGGAGCAGGAGGAGGCCCCCTGCTGCCCCAAAAGAAAAACCCCGGGTCATTTTCGGCGTTTTACCGCCGCTACCGGGTCTCCTTTCCGGGCAGCCAAAGGATGCTGAAAACAGCATACGGGGTTTTCTGGTGGGGTCACGAAAGCCACAATGCATTGTTGGGGAGCGTGCTGACAGTTTTCCCCTGGAGACCAGCAAAACACTTTTTTTTTTGTGGGATCTCCAAATTTCAAGAAAAGATTTTGATGATCGTTCGCAAATTCCCCCCCGGGGAAAAATGTTAAAAAATGGAAAAAGTAAAAAAAAAGTGTTAAAAAGTAAAAAAACAAACACAAAAAATAAAAAAAAAAAACAAGTTTCACCGCCCTTTCCCCCTTTAAAAAACGCCCAAACCCCCAAAAAAGTAAAAAATAAAAAAAGGTACCCCAAAATTTGGTTTGCCCGTGTGGTAGCGCCCACCCTATAAAATTTTCATGTTTTAAAATTGCCCCTACGGTTAACGCCGAAAAAAAAAAAAAAAAAACAAAGTTCCAGAAATTTTCGAAATTTTTTTTCACCCGCAGCCCCTTTAAAAAGGAGTAAAAAGTCATCAAAAACTCATATCAACATTTAAAGGTGAACCCCAAAATTTAAAAACGTTTAGTTCATCCCGCAAAAAAAAGCCTTACACACTCTGTATACGGGAAAAAATTTAAAAAATTTTGGCTATTAGAAGTTTGCATGCATAAAAAATTTTTTAAAACAAAAAAAACACTTTTTTTAAAAAAACAAAAGGGAAAATTTTTTGCTTTCAAAATTAAAAAACTCAAAAATTTTTTTGGGTTATTTTTAAAAACCGTAAATTTTTTTTCTTTTAAACCCAACAGGAAAAAAAACCTTAACTTAATTCCAAAAGGATACTTTTTTTAAAGGCGCCTATTTTTAAAAAATAAAAAAAAAAACCCTTTTCCTAGGGAATTGAGTGAATTTAATTTTTTTAATAAACCCCCCCTTTCCCAAAAAACGGAAAATTTTAAAAGGGATTTTCCCCTTTAAAGAACTTAGTCTTTTTTCCCCCCCAAAATGTTACCATTAAAAACGGGGGCCAAAACCGGGATTCCCGGGGGGAAAAAAAAAATGGTCCCTTATTTACCAACCCCAAGGGGTTCCCCCATAACCCGAAAAATAAAAAAGGGGTTTCTGGGCCACCCCCAAGATTTCGCCGAATTTCAAAATACGTTTGGTTTTTCCTTTTTCAAAAAAAAGTGTTGGTTTTAAAATTAAAAATTTTGTAAAAAAAAGGGAAAAAATTAAAAAAAAAAACAAATTTAAAAAAAACCCCAGAATTTTCCCCTTTTCAAACCCTTTTTAAAAAAAAATAAAAAAAAATGTCCCAATTTTTATTTTCCTGGGCAACGAACCTTTTCAAGTTTGGGAGGGGAAAAAAAAAAAAAAAAAACACACAGAATTTCGGGTTTTTTTTTACCAAAAAAAAGGGTTTACAAAAACCTTTAATAAAAATATGAATTAAAACCCGCATCCCCCAAAAATTCCCCCCCGTTAAAATTTTGGTTTAAAATCCAATTTAAAAAACAAAAACAACTTTTTTTCTTAAAAAAAAAACAAAGGGCCCCAAACCCCAAACCCAAAAACTTTCCGGAATGCAAATTAAAAAAAATTAAAAGAAAAGCTATTTTTTCCCCGTTCAAAAAAAAAAAGGACAAACCCCCCTTTAAAAAACGCAAAAATTTTTAAAAAAAACCTTTTGCTTCTATAAAATTAAAAAAGTTTTTTAAAACATAAAAAAACTTTAAAAAAAATTTTTTTATTCAAAAAAAAAATTTAAAAATTTTTCCACCGACCCCCATAAAAAAGTTTTTCCGCCGTCCAAAAAAAAAATTTAAATCCTCGGATTGGGGAAAATTTTTTAAAAAGTTCCCCAAAAACCAATGGCCAAAACTCTTTCCCCCCTAAATTTTCCCCTCCCCAATTTTTAAAAAAAAAACAACACCTGTTGCCCCCAAATGGGGAAAAAAACAACCCCTTAAAAAAATTTTTTAAAAACCCCAAGGGTGTTAATTCAAAAAAAAAATTTTTTTAACAGTTTTTACCGATTCCCCAGTAATTTTGGGGGTTTTCCCCCAAAGGGGGAAAACAAAAAGGGCCCAAAAAAAAATCGGGCTTTCCCCCCAAAGGCCCAAAAAAAAACAAAAACCCCCCCTCCCCTTGTAAAACCCAGGGGGGTTTAACAAAAATTTTAGGGTAATTTTGGGGCCCGCTAACTTTGGGGGAAGAAAATGCCCTAGGGCCCAAACCAAAAAATTTTCCCCTTTAAAAATTTCCCCCAAGGGATTCCCTTGGAAAAAATTTAACCCAATTTTGGGCCCCGCCAAAAAAACATTTTCCAAAGATTTATTGGGAAAAAAAATATTTTTTTTTTTTTTTTCAGAGCCGAACGCCCCAAAAAATTTGTGAAAAAACCTGTGGGGGGCGATATACTAACAACACCTCAAAGGGTATATTCCGTAGGGGGGGGTTTGTTTTTTCCCAAAATGGGGATTTTTAGGGGTGTTTAAAAATTTTTGGAAAAAATTTTGGGTTTTCCGCAACCCCGGGAAAAGGCCCCTAAATAAAATCGTAATGAAAATGAGAAACCCCCCGAGTCCAAAGGGGCTCCTTTCCCATTAGGGGGGTTATGGTGTAGCCAAATAATGCACTTTGGGGCCCCATATGGGATATCTCTGAAAACCCCAGAATCTGGGGAAATTTAATATTTGTTCATTTTTCCCGAACTTTTTTACCATTTTCTTTTCAATAATGGTATAAAAATTTGGGGGAAAAATTTCAAAAAAAAAATGAAAAATTTTGAAATTTTTACTTCCACTTTTCTTTAAAATTCCCCTTTGAAAAATCTAAAAGGGGGTTTTAAAAACTTCCTAACTTTGGTTTTTTTTAAAACTTTTTAAAGGGTTTTTAATAATTTTAGATTTTGGTCAATTTTTGGGGGATTAACATTCAGGTTTTAAACAAATTCACGTTTAGAACTGGACGGGCCCTAAAAAAAAGTATATTGCAAAAAATTTTTGGAAAATTTTTAAAAAATTTCTACTAAATTTCTAAGCCCCCTAATGGGCGTAAAAAAAAAAAAAACAAATTTAAAAAAAAAGGGTGCCAAAAATACAGAGACATTTTGTTAGAAACTAGTTATAAAAAATTTTGAGTGGAATAACTATCTGGCTTTCATACAAAATTTTTGAAGTTTGAAAATTTGGGAAATTTTTCCCTTTTTTCCCCCGAAAAATTTGTATTTTTCCCCAAAAAAAAAAACAACATTTTTTGGGGCCCAAAAATTTTGACTAACTTTTAAAACACAATGTGTCATGAGTAAAAAATCTGTGAATCCTGGATAGGTTAAAGTTCAAAAAGTTTTTCTAAAATTAAAAATGAACATGACAGATTTAAAAAAAATGGGGCTCTGTCAGAGAGGCCAAAACGGGGTCCGGCGGTAAGGGTTAAAGAAAATACTAAAAAGTTGGGGAGAGCCAGAAATTCTTGCTGGTTGGTAGGTTTATCAAGCACTTATTTCATGCAATAAAATGCTAATTAATTATTTAAAAATTATACAATGTGAATTTTTGGATTTTTTTTTATCTTCTGTCTCACACAGTTGAAGTGTACCTACAATAAAAATTACAGACCTTTAAATTCTTTGTAGGTGGGAAAACTTGCAAAATCACCAAAATACTTATTTTCCCCCAAAAAATCCAGAAAATCACATTGTATCTATATATTGTAAGACTCACATTCGTCCAGCCGCCATCTTTCAAGTCCCCAGGTTTGGGCTTTTTTGCTCAAAGGATCGCTGTCCTTTTTTAAGCGGTTGGCACTCTGACACCCCGGCTTTTAGTTTAAACCAAAACTGGTTTTTTCCAAAAGGGGGGCCCCGGCTTTATTGTTAAGCAAAAGTATAAGGGCAACAAAACAAATAAAACAAAATTCCCCGGCCATAAAGCCAAATAAAATTTCATTTAAAAGTGATTTTCCTCAATAACAAGGGCTGTGGGCCTACCCCTACAGCACCACAAACAGTAATTTTACTTTACAGGCTTCCATCACCCTCTTTGGGGGCCCGGGCCCTCCCCCAGCTCCACTGTCACCCCCCAAAAATGCCGGGGAGGCAATCAAAACCCCCTGGCACCCCGCTTTTCCCAGGGTTTTTATAGGCCCCCAGGGGACCCCAAAAAAGCCTGTCCCGGGGAAAGCGGGGGAAAAGCCATCCATCCCCAAACCCATAAACTGTTCCAAAAAAAGCCACCCCCATACAAATTTGCCCAGAAGCTATTCTAGCCCGCTACTGTAATTTTCATTTTCGAACCCTTTACTGACCCAATACAGGTTTGGGTTTTTTCCCCACGAGCCTGGACTTTTCATGCAACAGGTCTCTGGTCCCACACCCTTTTAGTGCAGAAACATGCGGGCCCCCCGAGGTTGATCGCCATTTTTTATATATATAAACTCACCGGCCACTTTATTAGGGACCTGTCCAACTGCTCGTTAACACTAAAAACTAATCAGCCAACAAATGGCGGCAAATCATGCTTTTTGGCATGGGAACATGGGCAAGACAATCTTCCCCCAGTTTAAAACCCCAGCCCTCAGTAAGGGGGAAAAAAGGTGGGTTTGAGTGCCTTTGACGTAGGGTTTGGGGGTTTTTGGGCAGAAAAGGGGGAGGTCTGATTTTTTCAGAAAATGCCTGAACCCTTGGGGTTTTCACACACAACCATCTCTAGGGTTTACAGAGAAAAGGTCCCAAAAAGAAAAAACCTTTAAATGAGCGGGGGTCCTTTTGGGGGGAAATGCCCTTGGGTTTATGCCGAGGTCAAAGGAAATGGGCAGAAATGGTTCGTGCTGAAAGAAAAAGGGAACCAAATGGGCTCAAATTTGCCACCCGTTACAACCAAAAATTTGGCAAAGAGCATCCGAAAAGCACAGTAAAGGCGAAAATTTGAGGGGGGATGGGCTTCAGCAGCAGAAGACCCACCACGGGTGCCCCTTTCCCTTTTAGCTAAAAAAGGAAAAAATGAGGTCCAATTTGCCCAAGCTAAACGAAATTGGGGCCCGGTAGAAGTTTGGGGAAAAAAATTGCCTGGTTGATGAGTTTTCGATTTCTGCTGCGACAATTTTGGGTTTGGGGGGTCAGAATTTGCCGGGGCAACCAAAAATGAAAGCATGGATCCATCCTGCCTTGTATCAAAGGTTCAGGCTGGTGGTTTGGGGGTGTCATGGGGGTGGGAATATTTTTTTTGGGACTCCCTTTTGGGGGGGTTGGTACCAATTTTGGGTCGTTGCAAAAAACCTTGTGGAATCTATCCACGAAGAATTGAGGCGTTTTTAAGGCAAAAGGGGGGCCCAAACCCCTTACTAGAAAGGTGTACCTAATAAAGGGGGCCGGTGAGTAATATTTTTAACTATATATATATTTATTTATATATATATTTATTTATTAAACAAAAATTTTTGCATAAAAATGATTTTGGAAAGGCATATTAACCCGTGGGCACTATGTGTAAAATTTCTTTGTTGCCCCTAAAAACCAATCAGAGCTCCCCTTTATTTTTATATAGTAATCTTGGAAAAAAAAGAAAAAGGGGCCCCTCTGATTGGGTTTCTATGGGGAACAAAAAAAGTCCTTTAGACCTAGATAAATTTTTTTTTCTATTTCTATCCATCTTTTTTATCTATTAATTATTTTATTTTTAATTAAAAAAAGCAAAATTTTGATTAATAAAAGATTTAAAGCACAACGCTCCCCATAATACATTTTCTAGCAAAACATTAAAACCCCCAAAATGTAATACACCCGTAAAAAAAAGAAAATAAATAATTTAAAAATATATGCACCCTCACATATAAAATAGTTTAATAATATGAGGATCAAAAAATGAATTTTAAAAAAAAGAAAAGGAAACCCAAAATTTTTGAGAAAATTTTTGCCCAAAAAAAATTTTAACAAATGGAAAAAAGGGACCCAACATATCCACATGTGGGATACACATATACGTAGGTGTAATATGACACAAAACCCTTTAATTTCTAAAGTTTGCTGTTTCAGCCCGGACTGGGACAAGGTATTCTTTTGCCCTAGGCAAAAAGAGGCACCAAATGCCCCCCCCCCCCCCTCTCTGAAAGGGAAAAATTTTACCCACTCAATGTTTTTTTTTGAAACCCCCTTTTTGCTGGGATGAAGTGGCACCCCGGAGGGGGTCACCTACCTTCTTTCCCACCCGGACGTCCAAACCTTTTGGTAGCAGTTTAGCACATGGACAATAAGATTGCCACCAAAAAAAAAAAAAACAAAAAAATTTTAACCCCTTTTCCCCCGAAAAAAACAATGTCTTATATTAAATTTTTTTGCTTCTTAAAAAACAAGCTGAGACTTATTTTTTTGGGGAAAAAATTTTTTCTTACGAAAAAAATAATTCACATTTAAAATTGTTGAAAAAAACATCAAAATTAATCATCATATTAATATGCGTTTGTGATTTCATCACAAACATCAGATTAAAACAGCCAAAAATCTGAATTTCTTTAAAAAAAAAATGCACTATACTTTTTTTTCGGGGTGTCTTTTTTTGGGGGAAAAAAGGGGATATACCCAAAATCGAAAAAAAAATTTGGGTATTTTTGAAAAAAAAGGAAGGGAAATACTGACATTACAAAAAGTTTGAACCCAACCTAAATAACTAATAAAGGACTAACCTTTTTTAACTCGCATGCCTCCTTCAAATTAGTCAAGTGGTGATGAATAGAGTTGAGCGAACAGTAAAATATATAAGTTAGAGTTTAAAACTTCGAACCCTAGTTGGGCCCGTTTAGGGTTTAATTCGAACTTAAAACCCCAACCAATTTAAATCAATGGGAGAAATAAGTGGGTTTTTTTTTTATAAACCCATACAGGTTTAAACAAAAACTGTAAATTTCCTCCATACAGTAAACTTGGGTATGGGGGAACAATTTTTTTTGAAGAAAATGTGGGGCTAAGAGTGACAAAACAAATTTTAGAGGCTAAAATTTCTTCATTTCCTTTCAGTGGCTAACTAAAAGATGAGGAAAGCTTTCAAAGCAGGGGGGATAGCTATAGGGGGTAAGCGCTAGCAGTCTATGGGAAAACCCCAATCCTGAGGGGGGGGCCCCAAAAAACCCCCTTTTACACTAAAAGGGCACTGGGATTGGAAAAGGCAAATTGGGAAATGGGAGGGGCCCCCCCTTTCATTTTTTTGCACCGGGACCCCCAAAAATTTCAATTAAAAGCCTCTCGGGTTTGGCAGCAAAAAACATCCCAACGGGGGAACATGAAAGTTAAACCCTCCCCCAGGGCTTTTAAGTTATATTTTGGTGCGGGTGTTAGCCCCCAACTATGGGGCCCTCCCATCCTGAGGGGGGGCCCAAAACCCCTTTTTTGGGGACACATAAAAAGAAATGGTTTTGGGGAAAATGGCACAGGGTAATTGGCAGGGGGTGAAAAATGGGGCGTACGGGCAATGCTCCTGTCGGGGGCCCTAATAAAAAAAGGGCCCCAAACTGTATGTTAAAAAAAAGGGAAAACTATTTAATGGGTGGGGCCCCATTTGTTTTGGCTTTAGGGGGCCCTAAATTTGGTTAATAGATGACTGAGGGCCAGCCCCCCCCCCCCCTTTGGGTAACGGGGGCCCCCCCTTTTTTTTTTAAAATTTCCTTTTGCATTTTGGGCCCCAAAGAATTTTTAAACCTTTTTCTCTGCAGGCTGGACTAGATTAGACGGCGGGTTACCTTTTTGGGTTTGGCAGCGGAAAAAACTTTCCCAAGGGAGGAACATGGGGGTTTCCAGTTGGGATTTAATTTTAACAGCAGCCCAAAAATGGTGACACCCAAAAAAAACTTTCCCAAGGGGGAAAATTGGAGTTTCCCGGGGATTGACTAATTACAGGGCAGAAACCTTTTTGGTGGCACCGGGAAACAGGGCCAATATGGAACAGGGGATTTTCCGGGTTTTTCCACTAGATTAAAAACGGCAGAACCTTTGGGTGGAAACAAAAAACAGGCCAATGGGAAAACATGGGGGGGTTCGGGTTTTCGATTTGTTTAACCCAAAGCAGTACCTTTGGGTTTGGAAGTGAGGAAATATTCAATGGGGAAAACATGGGGGTTTTCCTTTCGAAAAAGAAGGGGCAGCAGTCCCTTTGGTGGCAGCGGGGGGGAAAAAATGCATAGGGGGAACAGGAGTTTCCGGCCGTAAAGGGTTTGGGAAAGGGAAAGTACATTGGGGGGCAGCAAGAAAAATGCCAAAAGGGGGAAAACAGGGGGGTTTTTTGGTTCAACAAAATTTAGATGGAAAAGTCCCATTGGGGGCAGCGGGGGAGAACATAAAAATGAGATACATGGAGGTCCCGGTTCGACTAGTTTTAAAACGGCAGTCCCTTTTGTTGGCAGCGAGAAATGGGCCCCATGTGGAACATGGGGGGTTTGGGTTCCCAAAAGGGATTAGGCAGTAGTACTATTGGTGGCAGCGAAAAATTTTGGCCAAAAAGGAACATGGAGGTTTCGGCCCAAAAAATTAGAGGGGCAGTCCCAAATTGGGTTGGCAGCAAAGAACATGTTTAATGGGAACCCATAAAGGGGTTCGGGATAACAGGACTCAGTACTTTTTGGGTGGTAGAAAAAGGGGGTGGAAAGTAATTTTAAAAAAATTAAAGTTTTTGGAGGCTACAAGAAGGGGGAGTAAGAGGGGGTATGCAGTGCACATCGGGGTCATGCAGGCGTTTTTAACTTCAAAAAAAAATTTTTTTAAGACTTTTTAAATAAGCTTTGGCGCTGTAGAATAAAATTTTGTCGAAGCGGGCAGGCACGGGAAAACAAACGGGACATGGGGATGTAGTGTAGTTTAATTCCCTTCCCGCCCAGGGGGACGTACCCATAGGGTAAAGGGTGGGGGTTGGGGGTTTTTCCCGAAAAAGGGAAGTATTAGTACGTCTTTGGCGATCTTGCGCGCTCACAAGCAGAGTCGCAAGATCGCTGCATAAAAACCAGGGGGTATATTACCGCGGGGCTTCTTTCTGCATCCCCCACAGCCGGGGGTGACTCCGGCCGCGGGGGGTTTTAAGCCCTCATGTCCGAAAATCGCAGCTAGGGGGCGGGAGGGGAGTTTTCTGCTCCCCGCGATCCCGGCGCAGAAAGGGGCCAACTCAGCGCCGCAAACTGATTCCATCAACAGGGGGACGCTGAATGACAGCACCCGGGTTGTTTGGTGACGTCAAAATACCCCAATGCTTTGGGGGGAAAGTGACTGACATTTGGGCCAGGGAGCCCATACACAGCTTTTAAAATGTGTGTGATCTCCTTTTTTAAAATGAAAAAAAAAAATTTGGACAATCGTTCATAAAAAATTCCCCCCCCGGGGGGGGGGGGGGGGGGGGGGGGGGGAAAAAGTAAAATTAAAAGTTTTTAAAAAGTAAAAAAAAAAAAGTGGAAAAAAGTAAAAAAAAAACACAAAAAAATAAAATAAAGCAATACACCGCCTTTTCCCCTTTACGCCAATCCCCCCAAAAAAAAAAGTTTAAAAAATAAAAAAAAGTACCCATATTTTTTTTATCGCCCCCCAATTCATAATGCCCCCAACCCTTTTAAATCTGTCATATGTTTTTTAAACCCGTACGGTGAACGAAAGGTTAAAAAAAAAAAAAAAAAAAAAAAAAAAAAAACGTAAACAGAATACGATTTTTTTTAACCCCGCAGAACAAAAAAAGGGAAAAAAAAGGGTCATAAAAAACTCATATCAACATAAAAGTGGTCCAAATTTAAAAATTGTTAGTTCACCCAGCAAAAAAAAGTCCTTACACAGTCTTTATACGGAAAAAAAAAAAAATTTAAAGGCTATCAAAAAAAATTAGTGTTTGCAAAAAATTTTGGGTTTTACAAAATTAAAAAAAAAATTTTAAAAAAAAAAAAATTGTGCTTCCACTTTAAAAAAAAACTAAAAATTTGGGGTTTATCGCCAAAAATCTCTAAACCCCACAGATTAAAAAAAAAACTTGTCACAAAATATTGCACGGTGAGGCTTTTTAAAAAAAAAAAACACTGCTAAGTTTTTTAAAAATTAATTTTTTTTCCACGCCTCTTCCAAAAAAAAAAGGGTTTTTAAAAAGCGACCCAAAAAGTCTTGTTCCCCCCAAAAATGATACAAAAAAAAAACTTTAAACCATCCCAAAAAAAAAACCCAAGCTCCTACCCCAACCCCGGGGGAAAACGGGAAAAAATAAAACATTTATGGTCTTGGGACTAGGGGCAATGAAAAAAAACGTTTTTTTCCTTTTCAAAAAAAAAAAAAAGTGTTTTTTAAATTGTGAAAAAAGGCAGAAAAACTTTAAAAAAAAAATATACAAATTTGGAATGTTTGAAAAATCTTTTATCAACCCTGGGTAAAACAAGCAGCCCATTTATGCTGCCCCGTAAACCCGGGTGTAAAAAATAAAAATAAAAAAACACTCCCAGGATTGCTGTTATTTTGTTCAAAATGCCCCCCAAAAAAACCCTTTTAATAAAAAGGATCAAAGCATCATTTGGCCCCCCCAAATGGTACCAATAAAAAATTCAAAATCATCTCGCAAAAAAAAAAACCCCCAAAACAAGGGGTCCATATGCAAAAAAAATTTAAAAAAAATATGGTGTCAAAAAAAGGACAACATAAAAAAAAAGAAAAATTTTTATTTAAAATCACTTCTATTTTGTAAAAAAATAATAAAACATAAAAATATAAAAAAATTTCCTTTTCATTGTAATTTTACCAAAATCCCATATAAAAGTTATCCTGTCATTTATCCCTATGGGGAAAACTGTAAAAATGAAGCCCAAAAAAAAAATGGGGGGAAAAGCGGTTTTTTTTTTTTTTTTTCCCCCCATTTTCAAAAAGCTCAATGCTAAAAAAAAAAAATGGAAAAATTGGGCCCCCCAAAATAAAAAATACACCCCTTTGAAAAGAGATCCATGAGGGGGTTTTGAATCCAAAATGGGGGGATTCCCGGAAGGTTTTTTACCTGTTCTAGTGCTTTTGGGGGGGTTTGCAGATGCGACATGTGACCAAAATCTGATTCCAAAAGCCAATAACACTCCCTTCCTTTTTACATCCCCGTTATGCGCCCCAAAAGGGGTTTACCCCCCACATGTTTTGGGTATTGCCGAACCCTTTGGGAAAAATTGGGGTAACAAAAATTTTTGGGGTTTTTTTTTTTTCCCGGGGAAACCTTGAAAAAATTAAGCATTTTCACTAAAAATTTCAAAAAATTTTTTGGAAAAAAATTTTTTTTTTTTTTAAAAATTCCCAAACCCAAAACCCAAAATTTTTTTGAAACACCCATGGGTTGATATACTCAAATGCATCTTGGGGTATATTCCGTAAAAAGGGGTTCCCTTTCCAATTTTTTGGTCTTTTTTTGGGGCCCTTTATCAGGTTTTTATTTTCAGGGTTTTTTTGGGACCCTTTGGGTTTTCTGCAAACCTAAAATGGCGCCCCAAATAAAAAATTTTAAAATGAAAAAAAACCCCCAAATCTGGGGAGGTGCACCTCCCATTCTGAGGGGTTTTTTGGTTTTAGCCATATAGTGCATTAGGGCCAAAATATGGGAAAATCTTGGAAAAATTTAGAACTGAGGAAACCCAAAAATTTTGGTACTTCCCCTGGTTCACATCTACTGTGTTCCCCGTTTAATAATGGAATTTAAAAATTTTAAAAAAATGCAAAAAAAAAAAATGAAATTTTTTAAATTTTATCTCCACTTTGCTTTTTAAATTTTGTGAAATTTTCTAAAAAGGATCAAAAAAACTTCTTTAAAAGCTTTTTTTAAATTTCTTTAAGGGGTTGGGTTTGGGATTTTTTAAAAGGGGTCATTTAAATTTGGGGGATCTAACATTTCGGGCCCTCAAAGCGATGTTAGAAAATGGACTTTGGGCCCCAAAAAAAATTTAATTTTCAAATTTTTTTGAAAATGTGGGAAAAAATTTCTACTATATTTTCTAAGCCCCTTTTTGTTTGTTTTAAAAAAAAAAAACAAAAATTTAAAAAAAAGATGCCAAAGGGACAGTGACATATGGTAAAATGCTATTTTTTAAAATTTTTTGAGTGGAAAAAAACTATCTGTCTTTTCACGGGAGAAATTTTTTTAAAATTTGAAAATTGAAAAATTTTGCAAAAATTTTAAGATAAATTTTATTTTTTTCCAAAAATAAACAAGGGCCCTTTTTTAACCAAAAAGTATTAAAACTTAAAGCACAATGTTTTCACGAGGGAAAAAACCCAAACTCGAAAAAAAATTTGATAGGTAAAAAATTGCCCCAAAAAATTTTTTTCTAAAATAAAGGACACATGTCAGTTTTAAAACCAGGGTCTGTCCCGGGGAAAGGGCCCAAAATTTGGGTCCAAAACATAATGGGTTTAGAAAGTGTTAAATTTTAAATGTTTAATTTGATGTGCTACAGTTTTCTGCCAGTGTATTGGGTAGTGTTGAGCGATTTTTATCGACAAAATTTTTAAATCGGCACATTTTTTTTGTTGAAACGAAAATTTTTTTGATCATGCGATAATTTAGGTTAAAATCTGTGCATCATCTATTAAGAAACGCGTTCCTTTTCGCCCCTTTCCCTTTTTTTTTGGCGGCCCCCAAATCAGCTTACAGAATAGAGCAGGGGGGAGATTGGTTTTTGGCGACTTTATGACCCGGGTGTGGTTTTGGTTTTCGATTGGGCGGAAAAACAAATTTTACCCCGTTTTTCATTTGAAAAAGGGCCCCTTTCCCGTTTTACCCCCAGGGGGTCCCCCCGCGGGCTCAGAAGGGATTTGGACGTGCGCTCTTCCTTTTCCAAACAGCTCAGCGAAATTATTCCCATTTTTTTTCCAGAGAAAGCTTTTACTGTTAACTGTGATCCTTACAACTTTTTTTTTGATTTTGAGATTGGAAAATTTTTTTTGTAGTTAGGTTTAAAAGAATTTTTTTTGGGGGCAAACTACCCCTTTTTAAAAAATCCGGACGGTGGGGGGGGGGGGGGGGCCCACGGGGGGAATACAGGAAGCTCTATAAAGGGGAAAACTGGATAAAGTTTAAACCAAGACCTTTGTGAAGGGCATTGCACTGCAATTTGATTTATTATTTTTAAAAGTTTTTATATTGAAATAAATTTTTTTGGGTATTGGGCAGCCTGAAAATTATATTAGGGGACCATCTTTTTTATTTAAATGCAGGTCTCTTTGTTTTGGTTTCCAAAAAATCCCCTTTAATTAAACAGTATACATTTTAGATAGGTGTTCATTTTCAATTTTTTCCCATTTCCCCCTTTTTTGTTATATCCACCTTGCAGTTAAATTTGAATCCCGCAATTTTTTTTTGTCCCGCACAGGTTATAGGTGCCAAAAATACCCTTTTATTTTTCCGAATAAAAATTTTTATACGTGTTTTTTGGGCTTTGGGGTACTACAGGGTTTGTTCATTAAGGCACCCCTTTCACTTTTAAATGTTGGGAAAACGCAATTTTGTAGTCACCACAGTTGAAAATTTATAGGTGCCAAAAAAAAAACCTTTTTTTTATCCGAATACATTACAGATTTCCGGGGTTTTTTTTTACTTTGGCGCACCCACACTTTTTTTCATTGAGGCCCCTTGCAATTTGAAAAGTGAATACAGAAATTTTTGGGATCACCCCAGGTGAATTGAAAGGTCCCAAAAAAAAACCTTTTAATAACCGAAAATTTGGGGGGGTTCCCAAGTGGATTTCTTCCCTCACAATTTTTTTTAGTGGCTAGGGAAATCATATTTAAATTTTTTTGGGGCATTTTTGCCTTTAGATACAGCAATAATTTTGGGCCTTTGGAACAGAAAGTGGGTTTTTTAATGGCATTTCCCCTCACAATTTTTTAAAAGTGGTGAAATTTTTTTATCATTTTTTGGTCATGTGTTTTGAAATGCAGCAATATACAGGCCCATTAAAAAAATGTTGTTTCTAACAACTTTTTGTTCCCCACAATTGTCCAAAGGGGTAAAGGGGGTCATGTTTTGAATTTTTTTGGGGGCATTTTGGGCTGTGACATCAGCTATCTACGGTCCTATTTAAAAATATTTTTTTTCTAACAGACATTTGTTCTTCACAATTGTCAAGAGTGGCTCAAGGGTGATGGTGCTGTCAGAAACAGGAATAGGTAGGACACTGTTAATGGACACATATTGCAAAATGACTTGTTTTTTGCAAGATCTTTAACATAGCTATCAATCTCTATATTGAAACAACCCATTTAATACAATTAAAAAGAGAAACAAAGACATGGTGGGATTTCCATCCTATTTTAAAAATGTGTTTTCTAAAATTTAAAAACTACTAAAAAACTTGCATGTACAAAATAGCTGGTAAAAAATTTCCTCTGAATTGTACAAGGGAGGACAGGAAAACTTGACCAGATGTAGGTTATTCAGAGAAAAATGGAGTATGGAGCACGGACAGAGAACAAAGTACAGACACAATTTTTCCTCCAGCACGTTGAGTAAAATGAGAAAAAAAATGCCAAGAAAAAGGGCACCTGGATAGAACAGGAGCGTTAACCACCAGTATTTCCAAGTGAAGCTCAATTGGTCCGCACTCATACGGAGGGGCAAGCGCTACCCAGGACAGGGACAGTATATGTCCAGTGAAACTAAAATGGTGGTTGAAAGAACCCCTTTTTTTCCGGCACTTTTTAATCTGGGGTCATGCAGGTTTGGAGCTCATGCTGTGTCCCAGGACAGGTATAGTCAATGTCCAGTTCAACTAAAATGGTGGTTGGAAGACGCCTTTTTCTGGCACTTCTTAATCTGGGGGTCATGCAGGTTTGGGGCTCATGCTGTGGCCCAGGACAAGGATATTCTATGTCCAGTGAAACTAAAATGGTGGTTGAAATACCCCTTTTTCCGGCACTTTTTAATCTGGGGGTCATGCAGGTTTGGGCTCATGCTGCGTTCCAGGACAGGGATATTCAATGTCCAGTTCAAGTAAAATGATGGTTCAAATCATACTGCCTTCTGGCACTTTTTAATTTGTGGGTCATGCAGTTTAAGGGTCATGCTGTGGTGCAAGACAGGGATAGTGAATGGTGGGTGATTTTTTTTTTCTGTGGCTTTTATAACCTAAGTGTGTTGCCTAAGATGAAGCACGTATCCATTTGACTGTTGTGGATGTTAATTCCAGCTTCTCCAGCCCTGTTTGGGTGTAAGAATGAAGGTGTTGTTGCTCTCCCATAGACTTTAATGGTCATCGATCATAATCTACTATCGACTATCGAATATCTTGTCGATGATGGTCGACTATCGACCATCGACCGATGTCGATGGCCAACGTAATCGCTCAACACTAATATTGGCAACTGGGACAACAAAATCGTCAGAGATCCATGCTTGATTTATTTTTATAAATGTCAAACTATCCACATTGTCAGGGGAAAGACAAATATGTTTGTTAGTTATCACCCAGCCAACTGTGCTGAATGTGCATTCCAAGATAATGCTGGCTGCTGGGCAGGATAATTGCGTGTCGAGCAAGCTCAGGCCATTCATCCAGTTTGGACACCTAGAAGTTTAATGGGTCCAGACTAAGTCCAAAAACATAGATGTTGAGCCACTGGTAGTCATGGACCATGGTCTTAAGGTGGTCTCTGTGTGTCTGAATGCTGCCCTGCCTTGCAGGCATTGGTGAGGTGGTAAAAAATCGATTGCCAACTTTCACCCAGTACGGTTCTGCCACACTGCCTACTGCTGCTGCATTGCTGAGTTATTCCACAGTGACATTAGAATGTGAAGACGCAAAAGATGTCTTGTGTTGGTCAATGAGCACTGTCTCAAAATTCTGCATTCTACTGTCAATTTGTGTGGGTGGAAGGAAATTGCTCACTTTTGTCTTGTAACATGGATCAAGGAGGGTGGCCACCCAGTAATCACTGTTCATTTTTATTACCTTGATGCGTGGATCATGTTGCAGGTAATGTAGCATCCAAGCACTCATGTGTGAGATGCTGCAGGGATCTCCCAAGCCTCGAAGTCGAGGGGCACTAATGGGATCTTTCTCCTCTTCCTCTTCTTTCTCCTTCTCCTCCTCCTCCTCCTCCTGTAATGTGTGCCAACCTCTTACCACTCAAGGGTAATCAGTACCAGTGGCGTCCACCCCTGCCTCCTCATCCTCCTCCACTTCCTCATCCTGACTGTCACCAGAGCCCTGGCTAGCCTCATGCGCTCTACTCTGTGAGCTGAACTGCCATCCTGCACCCGCCCTCGACCTAGAACCACCGCCTAAAGAAGACCTATACAATTACAAAACAGTCGGGCGTTCTACATCCTCTGGTGAGTAAGGCTCTGTGTCCCCCTCCTCATCTTCCATCACTGCTGGGACCTGCTGCCGCAGAGTGCCTAAAGCTTGTTCCAGTAAAAATATAACCAGTACGGTCATGCTGACCATTTTGTTGGCCTCTTCAAAACTGCCAAGGATGGTGCAGAGACCCTTCACCTGTCTCCACTCTATATTAGTGATGAGCGAACAATAAAATGTTCGAGTTCGAGTCGAACTTCAAACAGTAGTGGTGTTTGGTTCGAGGTGGAATTGTGGACTTTTTGGCGTTGAGTAAGATTTTGCAATGAAGAGAGCTCTATTTCCTGGATATATATCTGTATGACAATAACACACAGTGTATTTGAAAGGTATTTCACCCCCAAAACCCCCAAAAATATTTCTTTGTATAGGAGATTTGGAAACGTTGTGTTATACAATTACTGAACCCTCAAAACTGCAAAAATGCACTTTTCTCCACTCAGAATAATTTTCACCACTATTTAAAATATAGTACAGAGAGTGAACTGAAAATGGTGTTCAAAACGTAATACAGTGAAATATATATATATAACATGGTCATGTAATTTTAGCAGCCAATGAGAGCCCTACACCTCAGCGATGACGTTTCTTACACTTCTCTGTGCTCTGCACTTATTGAATGGCCGTCAAAAGTGCAGAAAGGCACTGAAATCTATTAAAATGGTATGTCGAACGCCATGGCGAACTCAAATATGGATTTTGCTCTTGTACTAAGTTGACCTACCTTGTGTTATTAATTATATGGAGCTGTAAACAGTTGAGAAACCAAGAGCCTGAGAATCAATGTGTAAACTACTTAAAAATCACTATGCAATTTACAAAAACTGTAACCAATTCGTTGATTGTAAATTGTGAGACAAAGAGCAGGAATCATTAGGCGGATGTTCACACAGCCTTATTTTATGTTTATTTTGGGAGTATTTTACTGACATGTGCCCAAAATAAGCTTGAAATAATGTTATATGCAGCTCTCATTGATTCCAATGTATAATCTGCGCCGTCATTCACATAATGTACATTTTATAAGCATATTTGCTTTGCACATTTAGGGACGATTTTGTAAATTTAAATGCCTTGTCAATTCTTGAGGCGTATTTTGAAACTCATTTTGAAACAGAAATTTACACTTCAAAATTGCGTCATGTGAATATACCTTTAATCTTTCTAGTTATGTACTTGCCACTATAACTGCTCCTACTATTACTATAATCACCCTGTAGAAAGCTTGGACTGGTTTCCTTCATTAAGATACACATACAGTGTCTGGCTTATCTTATTCAGTGAACATACTTTCTTGACAGCTTGCTAGCAATGGGTATGTTATCATCCAACAGTACCTAGTAAGAAAAAAAAAAGGGAGAGCCCGAAGAAGCTCAATATCGTGAGTAGTAATCGATGGAGGAATGCAACAGAAAGGGCAATATGTATGTATTTTGGTGCCCAGATGACAATTTTTTTGCCTGCATTGGTAACGTAGAATGTGCCTGAATCTATTAACCTATTCTACTGTGGGTCATAGATTAGGCACTTTCTATCTCCAAGATGACAAATCAGGCTCAGGTAAACCACTTTTAACTTGCTCTGCTTGTTCCAGAAGTAATGTGCCTAGTTTTGCCATCCTCCAGTTATAAATGTGTAAATAAATCACACGGTTGTGGTATGACACCCCTCCAGAATGCCCCCACATCTTTGGCGCATTACAAAGTGCCATGGGCACCGTGTAATGCTTCTAATTTCGGAGTGCGCCTGATTATAGTTCTAGAGAACAGGCTAAGCCGGTTTTTGGGCTGAAATGTTGCCAGGCTTCTGGCGCAGCCCCATACATATACAGTATGTCGCCCAAAGTGTTTTATTTCCCTGCACTTCCCCACAAGGAAAATGAAGCATCCCTGCAGGGCAAAATAATTTATTTTTGCCGCCCTTCTGAATGCCGGCAACCCACGATAAAACATGTTTTTTTAATCTAGACAGTACATTTAAATGTAAATCCCTATCAGTGGGTAATACGTGTGGAAATACATTGCATATCTATTACACTTTATGGGAAGTTACCATCTTGCTTCTTAAAAGCAAAAAAAAGGCAAGTATCTTTCCTCAAAATGGAAGAAAACCATACCAGAGCAGTAAGAGAGAAAGCTTGCGAGAGGATGTGTCGAGACAGAGGCTGCGGCAGAAGTGAAAGGCAAAAGTATAAATCATTGTGGCAAGTAAAATTGTAAGCAACAATTTAGACATGGGAGAAAGGGACGTTAAACACTAACGATTGCAACAGGACGTGTGCTCTGATGATATCGGGAAACTATTTGTTTCCACAGAGGACAGCATCAGCCAGTTTGGGCTTAAATTTCTCAAAGTGTTTATATCTTCTGGGACTCTTTGTATTAAAAAAAAATTATGAAGCCAGGAGACAAAGCCAAGGTTTAGGTAGGTTGCAATTTTGGTTGAGAGATACTTTGCTCACTTTTTCTCTCTGGCAGTGATGAGAAAGCTAGGACATAAGAGGCAAAATATTGAGGAGAGCAAATCATTTAGATTAATCACCCACTCCGCCTTGCCAGCAGTTTGGCTCTGTTTCTGCTATATGCTTGTGAAATTCTGCTGACGAGAACAACTGGACGACAGAAACCCATTCACTGCCACAGGAGACCCTAAACAGTCTTACCTACTGAAATTGGCAATTTTTCTCTGGCGTTCAGAGGAATCATAAAAGAACATTTTGCCCTTACTTTGAAGAAATCATATATTTAATATGATAAGATCTCTCAGTATATAACAATTGAGTAGGTTCTATATTATAAAAGTGTTGCTGCCTGTAATTATATAGAGGACTGATTCAAAGAGACTCAAATGATACTTGAAGTATATGAAGAAAAAAATTCAATATTCAAATAAATCAGGACTGTATGTGTAATGAACCTAGGACAGTGAAGCCTGGGGAGCAATGCAAATGTAATTGTTTTTAATCTAAAAAATCATATTTTTTTGATTTAGGTAATCTTTAGGATGTCCAACTAATGAAACGGTATTTATAAGTACCAATCATGAGCCCCCACATGATGTCATGAAGTTCCCCAATCTTTTTGGTTTATTACTCTAAGGGATCCGTGTTGCTGCCTGTTTCCCTGTTTGGTAGGTCCTCATCTGGACTGAAAAGGAGGTCAGTGGTGGTCAGTAACCTACAATGGTCCCTATGATCACTTGCAAGGTTGGGTTGGCTAAAAGTTTGTTCAAGACATTATAACAACAGGAGATGGAAGATCTGGCTGCAGTGGTGGGAATTTGGCTGATCATTGCAGAGGACTTCATCAAGTAGAGCATCGCCCCATTCTGCATCCCTTGTTGCAGGTCTTCATTAAAGGAGGACTATTAACCAATCTTTTGATAAGTTAACATGGTTATGTAATTTTTTTAACTTATTATAGGTTTTGCTTTAATACTGAAAAGTCGTGTAATATTTTCTCTTAAAGGAGATTTCTCACTACAAAGATTAGCTTTTTACAGTGACAGCTAAATGAAGACTTTTTCTAAATATATTGATTATTAGATTTTACTTTAGTCATGAGATAAAATAAATTTTAGGTGCTCTGAATGCACACAGGTTTTTATGGTTCCCTGACCATAACTCTGTTATTTGATTAGAACAGGGAGCTTAGAACAGCCAATGATGTCTTCCCATGGACAGACTGAGCTCTGGAGTAAACTAAATATCTCTAAAAAGACTACAGATAAGCCATTGTTTTCAGTCCTTACAGCACATGTACCTTCGGTTTACTGAAGAGATAAAATCTTCTTCCCTTGACAGTGTAATGGCTCAGATGTTTACAAAGATACTAGATATGCAAATCACTGCTACAGTACCGCCACAGCCTGAGAAGACAGAATGAGTGTAAAATTTTTGTGACTCAGTGAAACAGCCTAGTGAGCAAATTTCTTTAAATGTATAAAATTTGCTTATAAATGTGACTTTTTAAAAAGACTGTGGTTAATTTAATTCAAAGAACAGTGTAGGTGTTTATTGCGTAATCATGAATTATAGTATAATATTTAAGTCATTTCTTTATTTTACCGTATGCTGTGGCACTATGAGGGCAGAATTCTCAGTATTCCTGTTAGGAGTCTAGATCAAATTTTAAAAAATGAGGAGAACCGACATGGTGCAAGATAGAAACTGGGGAGAACCAAGCTGCTCCAGATATATGGGGCCCTGTTATTATATTTGACAGCCCTGGTTGTATGGTGACTGCAGCACCAAGAGAACTCACTGAATTGGTACTCATTAAAGGGGTTGTCTCACGACATTGATTTGTCCTGTGCTGACATCCTGTGCTGACAGCCTATCATGAGAGATTTAACAGGTCTGTAGCTATAACAACCTGAGGAGCTGATGCACCCCGTACAAAAGGCGATATCTAGGAATAGGTAGGACACTGTTAAGGACAATATTGAAAAGTACTTTTTTTTTGCAAATCTATAACTTATATGTAAACCCCATTTAAACTAATTAGGTCATTTGAGCTCTCTCAGGCCAAATACGCTGGGATCAAATAAAAGTACCCCCACTGGTTCAATCTTTAAAAAAATTTTAGTTGGCGTTTGACTAATAAGAAAGACTTAAAAAACCTTATACTGATACACCTTTACCATGTTATAGATACTATAAATCACTGGAAAAAAAAAAAAAAACTTTTAGGGCAACATGTATGAAACCTGGCACCAACACGCCAGATCTAAATCGATATAAGGGTATAAATTAGACAGTATGTATTAAATTCTATGGGGGTTCTAAATCGGGTGTGCAAGAAAAACCTCCCGGGGGATAGCAACTGACGCTGCAGGTCCACCTCCTTGGGGGGGCCTGGGCTGAGCCCCCTATGGTTGCGGGCCCCATAGCAGCTGCTAATACATCTGTTATCACGGTAGCTCCTGCAGGGCTAGCCACCGGGGGCCCCCTAACACCCGGGGCCCCCTGTCCCGAAAGTTTAAAGGATCATACTGCCCGGTTTTTTAACAGAGAGGAGACCGCCGGGGCTCTGCTCTGAAGTCGCCCCTAAACTTAAAAGGGATCTTACCATGCACCGGCCAAACAGGATGCGGGGGGGCACATGAGTCATATCATTGTGCCCCCCATTTTCCGGCACAGACTGGCGGGGAAACTCCCACATTGGGGGTCTGGGAGAGAAGCTAAGTAAGTTTTTTTTTTTTTTTTCACCAACGTCCCTAAACCTGCCGTCCCGCCATAAGAACCCCTATACCCGCCTCCTTAAGGGCCCCATTTTGCTTCTACCTAATGGGCCCTATCCCCCCTGCCTAACCCACATGGGCCCCATACCTGCCTGCTACTACATAGCCCTTACCCTGCCCCCCTCATGGGCCCTATACCCTCCTGCCCACCTACAGGGGGGTATGCCCGCCGTACTTTTAAAGGGCCCTATACAATGCATACCTACCTATACAGTCCCTATACACTGCCTGCCTATCTACATGGGCCCTATACCCTGCCCACCTACACGGGCCCTATATCCTGCCTGCCTATCTTCATGGGCCCTATACCCTGCTTTCCTACCTATATGGGCCCTTTACCTCGCCTACCTACCTATACGGTCCTTATACACTGCCTGCCTGCTTATATGGGCCCTATACCTTGCCTACCTACCTATATTGGCTCTATACCCTGACTACCTATATGGGCCCTATACCCTGCCTGCCTCCCTACATGGGCCCCTATACTCTACCTAAACCCTGCGTCATGAATATATGGGCTCATATACCGTATCTGCCTACCTATATGGGCTCCTTTGCCCTACTTAAACCCTGTCTGCCTGCCTATATGGGAACCTAAACCCTGCTCCATTTTGTTAACCCACCCGGTAAGCTTAAGGTCTCAGGCCTTAAGCCTACCAGGCACCGACCAACAGGACTGACATGCGTGGTGCGATGATGTCATATCATTGTGCCACCCATGCCGAGCACAGACTGGCAGGGAGCTCCTCACATCGGGGGATTCTGGAAAGGTGTAAGTAAGTTATTTCTTTTTTTTCACCAATGCACCCTATAACCTGCCTGCCTATGAGAGCCCCGATACCCTGCCTGCCTATAAGAGCCCCTATGCCCTGCATGCCTACCTATAAGAGTTCCTATACCCTGCCTGCCTATAAGGGCCCTATTCATCTGCTGCCTACCTATATGGGTCCTATACCCAGCCTACCTATCTACATGGGCCATATACCCTGCCTGTCTACCTACATGGGCCCTATACCCTGCCTTTATTCATGGGCCCTTTACCCTGCTTGCCTACCTATATGGGCCCTTTACCTTGCCTACCTATATGGTCCCTATACACTGCCTGCCATTACCCTGCCTGCCTACCTACCTATATTGGCCCTATACCCTGACTACCTATATGGGCCCTATACCCTACCTGCCTTCCTACATGGGCCTCTATACTCTACCTAAACCCTAATCTTACCTGCCTACCTTTATGGGCTCCTTTACCCTACTTAAACCCTGCCTGCCTATATGGGCATCTAAACCCTGCTCCGTTCTGTTAACCCACCCAGTAAGCTTAAGGCCTGAGGCCTACCAGGCACCAGCCAACAGGACTGACGTGGGTGGTGCGATGATGTCATATCATTGTGCCGCCCATGGCAAGCACAGACTGGCAGGGAGCTCCTCACATCGGGGGATTCTGGAGAGAGGTAAGTAAGTTATTTCTTTTTTTTACACCAATGCACCGTAAAACCTGCCTGCCTATAAGAGCCCCTATACCCTGCCTACGTTTAAGGGCCCTATTCTTTTGCTGCCTACCTATATGGGTCCTATACCCTGCCTGCCTACCTATATAGGCCGTATATCCTGCCTGCCTATCTACTTGGGCCCCCATACCCTGCCCACCTACATGGGCCCTATACCCTCCCTTCCTACCTACATGGGCCATATACCCTGCCTGTCTACCTACATGAGCCCTATACCCTGCCCACCTACATGGGCCCTATACCCTGCCTGCCTACCTACATGGGCCCTATGCCCTGCCTGCCTACCTATATGGGCCCTATACCCTGCCTACCTACCTATATGGTCCCTATACAATGCCTGCCTACCTATATGGGCCCTATACTCTGCCTACAAACTTATATAGGCCCTATACACTGACTATCTATATTGGCCCTATACCCCGCCTGCCTGTCTTCCTACATGGGCCCCTATACTCTACCTCAACCATGCCTGCATGCCTATATGCGCTCATATACCTTACCTGCCTACCTATATGTGCTCCTAAACCCTGCCTATCAGGCACCGGCCAACAGGACTGTCATATCATGGTGCCGCCCACGCCAAGCACTGACTGGCAGGGAGCACTTTATATCGGGGGATTGTGGAGAGAGGTAAGTAAGTTATTTCTTTTTTTTCAACAATGTACTCTATACCCTGTCTGCTTATAAGAGCCTCTATACCTTGCCTGCTTATAAGGGCCCT
The DNA here is from genome assembly GCA_025379985.1 of Phyllomedusa bahiana. NCBI lineage: Eukaryota > Metazoa > Chordata > Amphibia > Anura > Hylidae > Phyllomedusa > Phyllomedusa bahiana. The sequence continues at coordinate 107,524 of JAODAL010004620.1, forward strand.
ATTCATCTGCCTGCTTGCCTACATGGGCCCTATAACCTTACCCACCTACATGGGCCCTATACCCTGCCTATCTACATTACCCTTTACCCTTCTTGCTGTAACGGTCAGGTAGTGGATCCCCTGGACCACCGCAAGCGATGGTGGAAGCCCACACCAGGGAGCGGAATCTAAGTAGGTCCCGGTATTCACCAGAGCCCGCCGCAAAGCGGGATGGACTTGCTGCGGCGGGAGTCTACCAGGTCGCTTCCACTGGCGGAACTTGCTTGCGGTGGCGGCCAAGGGTAGGCGAGGTACAGATTCGTCAGGCAGGCTCATAGTCGGGGACAGGCAGGAGGTCAGGGCAGGCGGCAGAGGTTCTTGAACGTGGACAGGCAGAAGGTCAGGGCAGGCGGCAAGGTTCGTGGTCGGTAAACGTAGGCAGATAGTTCGGTACACGGTAGACTAGACAGACAAGACTTAGGGAACGCTTTCTCCAGAGGTATACACACTAAGGATCCGGCAAGGCTGCCAGGAAGAGGCCGGACTTAAATAGGAACAGTGCCCGGCAATGACCAATTACCGGCGCACTGTCCCCTTAAATTTCACACTGCCGGCGCGCGCGCGCGCCCTAGGTAGCGGGGCAGCGCGCGCCGCGGGACCGAGACAGGCTGAGCAGGAGCGTGGCCACGTAAGTGGACACCGGCCGAGACAGGGAGATGAGCGGACCCCGAACCCGACGTGCGGGACAGGGCCCGCTCAGTGTCGGGGGATCGGATGCGCCTGCGATCCGTGACGAGGGTCGCAGGGGCATCCGTGACAGTACCCCCCCCTGGGCACCTCCATCTTGGGTTCCCCCTTCCTCCTGAAGTGGAGGAATTTCTGGATGCTGCTGCGGTTCAAGATGTTCTCCGGCTCCCAAGACCTCTCCTCGGGCCCGAACCCCGTCCAGTCGACTAAAAAGTATCTTTTCCCTCTAGTTCTCCTCATACCCAAAATCTCCTTGACCTCAAAGACATTGGGCGCGTCAGCCACAGACGGAGGAGGAACAGCCTTCTGAGAGAAGCGGTTAAGGACCAGGGGTTTTAGTAATGAGACGTTGAACGAGTTGGGGATTCTCATGGTAGGAGGGAGCCGGAGTTTGTAAGAGACCGGGTTAATGCGACTAATAACCTCAAAGGGTCCCAGGAAGTGGGGTCCCAGTTTGTAGGAAGGCATCTTAAGGCGGACATATCTGGCCGACAGCCACACCTTGTCACCTGGGGAGAAGACAGGAGGAGGGCTTCTTCGTTTATCGGCTTGAGTCTTTGTGCGCTCGGAAGCACGGAGCAGAGACTGGCGGGTCTGGGACCAGATGGTCTTCATGTCCTGGACCAGTGCGTCCGCCGCCGGAACCTCGGATGGAGATGCCAGAGGGAGAGGTGGGCGGGGATGCAGGCCGTATACGATGTAGAAGGGGGAGACCCCGTGGATTCTGAATCTAGGGAGTTATAAGAGAACTCCGCCCATGGCAGCAAGTTGGACCAATCGTCTTGGCGTGTAGAGACGAAGTGGCGTAGGTAACATCGCAAGACCTGGTTGACCCTCTCCACCTGACCATTCCTCTGATGGTGGTAAGCGGAAGAGAAGTCGAGCTTCACCTGGAGTTGGGAACACAGGGCTCGCCAAAATCTGGAAACAAACTGGACTCCCTGATCCGAGACGATTTGCTGCGGGAGCCCATGCAGACGGAACACATGATGGAAGAATAGCTCCGCCAGGCGGGTGGCAGACGGCAGACCAGGCAGAGGAACAAAATGCGCCATCTTGGAGAACCGATCTGTGATCACCCAAATGATGGTGTTGCCAGCCGAAGGAGGGAGATCGGTTATAAAGTCCATAGCAATGTTGGTCCATGGTTGAGTTGGAACAGGTAGTGGATGTAGTAGACCTGCCAGCTTGTGACGAGTCATCTTGTTACGGGCACAAGAGTTACAAGACTCAACTAAGTCCTTGACATCCTTAACGAGCTCTGGCCACCAATAGAACCGCGATATCAAGAGGAATGTCTTTCGGGCACCGGGATGACCGGCCCCCAAGGAGCATTGTCCCCTTTTTAAGATACGTCTGCGGAGAGCTGGGCTTACGTAGGTCTTACCCGGGGGAAGCTTCCGGAGGTCACCTGGAGCAGCCAAGATAATACGCGCTGGGGGGCTGGTGTGCGCGGGAGTTGTCTCTTCCCCCACCCTGTCGGTGGGACGGGGGAGGGCGTCGGCTGTGTGGTTCTTCTGTGCGGGCCGGAAGTGGATCTGGAAGTCGAACCGGGAGAAGAAGAGCGACCACCTAGCCTGGCATTGGTTAAGTCGCTGAGCCGTCTGGAGGTATTGGAGGTTTTTGTGGTCTGAGTAGATGCGGATGGGGTGGCGAGCACCCTCCAGCAGATAACGCTATTCCTCCAACGCTAAGCTTGATAGCTAGTAGCTCCTGGTCGCCAATCGTGTAGTTTCTCTCGGCCGAGGAGAACGTCTTGGGAAAGAAGCCACATGTTACGGTCTTGCCCGTGGGTCCTTTTTGCGTAAGAACTGCCCCGACCGCCACAGACGAGGCATCCACTTCCAACGTGATGGGTTTCGCGGGGTCCGGCCGCGAAAGGATAGATGCTGTGGTGAAGGCAGACTTGAGCTTAGAGAATGCCTCTTCAGCTTCGGAGGGCCAGCTGCGTGGGTTGGCGTGTTTCTTTGTAAGTGCCACAATTGGAGCCACTAGCATAGAAAAGTGGGGAATAAATTGGCGATAGTAGTTACAGAACCCCAAGAAGCGCTGTATGGCTCGCAGGCTGACTGGGCGTGGCCACTGCAACACGGCTGACAGTTTCGCTGGGTCCATCCGTAGGCCTTGGTCAGAAATCATGTATCCCAGAAACGGAAGGCGAGTTTGATGGAAGAGGCACTTCCCTAGCTTGGAATACAGACGGTTCTCTCGGAGAGGCTTCAACAACTGACGGACATGGCTGCGGTGGGTTTCGAGGTCAGGAGAGTACACCAAGATATCATCGAGGTAAACCACTATGCAGGTGTAGAGGAGGTCTCGGAAGATGTCATTCACGAGCTCCTGGAAGACGGCAGGCGCATTATACAGTCCGAAGGGCATCACCAGGTACTCAAAGTGCCTATCCCTGGTGTTGAAGGCCGTCTTCCATTCATCGCCTTTGCGGATTTGGACCAAATTGTAGGCCCCTCTCAGATCCAGCTTGGAGAAGATCTTTGCGCCCGGCAGATGGTCAAAGAGTTCTGTGATCAACGGCAGAGGGTACCGGTTTTTCACTGTGATCTTGTTCAGACCCCGGTAGTCTATGCAGGGCCGTAAGGAACCATCCTTCTTCTTTACGAAAAAGAACCCCGCACCCACGGGAAAGGAGGACTTTCGAATGAACCCCTTCCGGAGATTCTCCTGGATGTACTCTGACAAGGCTTGTGTCTCTGGAACCAACAAGGGGTAGACTCTGCCCCGAGGAGGACTAGTACCTGGCAGTAAGTCAATCGGGCAGTCGTAAGGACGATGCGGAGGAAGACTCTCAGCTTGTTTTTTCAGAGAACACATCAGCGTACTCCAGATACTCGGGCGGCAGACCGGGCAGTGGCTCGCGAAGGGTCGAGCGGGAGCAGGAGAGCACCGGGTGAGGCGCCACCAAACAGCGCCCCCGACAGTTGGAACCTCAACGAGTTACTTCTCCAGACGTCCAGTCCAGTGTAGGAGAGTGGAGTCGCAACCATGGAAGTCCGAGGAGGACCGCCGACGAGGAGCGGGGCAACACGTAGAAGGAGATTTCTTCTTTATGTTGCGCCCCCCATGTGGAGGGACAGTGGCTTGGTGGCAAACTGGATGTTGTCGCTAAGCAGCTCCCCGCTGACAGACGAGATAACGAGCGGTTTCTCCAGGCGGACCACCGGAAGACGATACTTTTTCACTAGATACTGATGGATAAAGTTCCCGGCTGAGCCCGAATCCAGAAACGCCGGGACTTGGAACAAGATTCCAGCTTCGGACACGACCTGTACTGGCATCAGCAGGCGTGGAGAAGGGGAGTTTGCACCTAGGAATGCCTCTGCCACAGAACCTAGGTGCGGGAGTTTCCCGAATGCTTGGGACGCTTGGGACAACTCTTCCGGAAATTCTCTGGGCTGCCACAGTAGAGGCACAAGTTCCTTTGCCGACGCTGGGCCAACTCTTGTTCTATGAGGCAAGCCCGATCAATCTGCATGGGCTCCTCGGTGGGTGTTGGCGACTGTGGCGCAGGAGGCCTCTGGAACACCGGTGCCAGGCGAGGAAACCGGCGAGGTTGGGCTAGCTGACGCTCTTGCCGAAGTTCTTCCTCCCGTTCAATGAAGCGCACATCAATGCGGGTAGCTAACCGGATCAAGTCACTGAGGGAAGATGGGATGTCTCTTGCGGCCAAGACGTCCTTAACTCGGCTCGAGAGCCCTTTTTTGAAGGCGGCACACAGGGCGGCCTTGTTCCAATTCAGCTCTGAGGCCAAGGTGCGGAATTGCACCGCATAGTCTCCTACAGACAGATCCCCCTGGCGTAGGTTTAGGAGGGCTGTCTCAGCGGAGGATGCACCGGCTGGTTCCTCGAACACACTGCGGAACTCACTGAGGAACGACTGTAGGTCCGACGTCACTGGATTGTTCCTGTCCCACAGAGGTGTAGCCCATGCCACGGCCTTCCCGGAGAGCAGGCTGACCACGAAAGCCACTTTCGCACATTCGGACAGGAACTGATCGGCCATCAGCTCCACGTGCATAGAACACTGGGTGATAAACCCCCTGCAGAGTTTCGGGTCTCTGTCGTACTTGGTCAGGAGCGACAGCCGAAGCTTGGGGCCCCCCAGAGCCACAGGAACCGCTGAAGCAGGAACAACCACAGGAGATGGAGAAGGTTGCTTCTGGGAGATGCTGCAACATGGTGGACAGCTGGCTTAGATGCTGCGCCTGTTGACCTAGTTGCTGGGACTGGCTGGCAACAACCATCGTCAGATCCGCCAGGCTGGGTAACGGCACCTTGGCGGGATCCATGGCCGGATCCTACTGTAACGGTCAGGTAGTGGATCCGCTGGACCATCGCATGCGATGGTGGAAGCCCACGCCAGGGAGTGGAATCTAAGTAGGTCCCGGTATTCACCAGAGCCTGCCGCAAAGCGGGATGGACTTGCTGTGGCGGGAGTCTACCAGGTCGCTTCCACTGGCGGAACTTGCTTGCGGTGGCGGCCAAGGGTAGGCGAGGTACAGATTAGTCAGGCAGGCTCGTAGTCGGGGACAGGCAGGAGGTCAAGGCAGGCGGCAGAGGTTCTTGAACGTGGACAGGCAGAAGGTCAGGGCAGGCAGCACGGTTCGTGGTCGGTAAACGTAGGCAGATAGTTCGGTACACCGTAGACTAGACAGACAAGACTTAGGGAACGCTTTCTCCAGAAGTATACACACTAAGGATCCGGCAAGGCTGCCAGGAAGAGACCGGACTAAAATAGGAACAGTGCCCAGCAATGACCAATTACCAGCGCACTGTCCCTTTAAACTTCACACTGCCGGCGCGCGCGCGCCCTAGGAAGCGGGACAGCGCCCGCCGCGGGACAGAGACAAGCTGAGCAGGAGCGTGGCCGGGTAAGTGGACACCGGCCGAGACAGGGGGATGAGCGGACCCCGAACCCGACGTGCGGGACGGGGCGCCGCTCAGTGTCGGGGCACGGATGCGCCTGCGACCCGGGACGGGGGTCGCAGGGGCATCCGTGACACTTGCCTACCTATATGGGCCCTATACCCCACCTACAGTTTCTACCAATATGGGCCCTATACTCTGAATACCTATATGGGCCCTAGACCCTGCCTGCCTTCCTAAATGGACCACTATACTCTACCTAAACCCTGCTTGCATGCCTTTATGGGCTCATATACCTTACCTGCCTACCTATTTGGGCTCCTATACCCTCCATAAACCCTGACTGCCTGCATATATGGTCCCCTAAACCCTGCCTGCCTATAAATATGGGTACCTATAGCCTACCTAAACCCTGTCTGCCTAAGTATATGGTCCCCTATAGCCTACCTAAACCCTACCTGCCTATATGGGGCCCCTTATAGCCTACCTAAACCCTGCCTGCTGTAATGGGGCCCCCTATAGCCCACCTAAACCCTGCATACTGGCACCACCTATAGCCTATCTACCTATGTGGGCCCAACCTATAGCCTACCTACCTATGTGGGCTCCACCTCTAGCTTACCTACCTATGTGGGCCCCACCTCTAGCCTATCTACTACTTATCTATGTGGGCCACACGTATAGCCTATCTATCTAGCTACCTGGGACCCACCTGTAGCCTACCTAATTACATACCTATGTGGGGCCCACCTATAGCCTAGCTACCGGAGGCTACCTACCTGGGGGCTGCCTACCTAACTTGGGCCTAACTACTGTCTACCTAGGGCCAATCTACCTACCTACCTGTAACCTGCCTGACTGGGACCTTTCTACCTACCTGTCAGATTCCTATATAGTAGTGTTATTAGTAATGTTGGTCTTGGTATAGTGGGATTTGTTTGGTAGCAGCATCTTGGTGATATATATTGTAACGTATCCGATCGCTGTATTATCTGGTAACTGCATGACTTGAGGTCCCAGTAAATGCTCGTGGTGGGGTTAGGAAGGGGGGCCCATCCAAAAGTTTGTTATTATGCCCTGGCTTCTCTAGTAATGCCCCTGGGCGCGTGGTATGCCTTACATAGCACATCTTTGGTAAATGCACAAACTTCGGCATGTGACTATTTATACATCTATAGAACAGGGCTACGACAAGTTTTTTGGCTCAAAACTGGAGCAGCCCTATCCATACATGCCGCTCTTAGTGCTTCCTTTCTTTGCTTATTTCCCCCAGAGCTCAAACACATGACTGTTTCTATAGCTTTATCAAAGCTCCAAGTTATATGGAGCCATAATGCATCAACCCTAAAATTCTATGGGACAATACTGTAGCTCTTCCAACAATTTTATAAAGAGTTTATTTTTGATTTACACAGAATCCAACACAAAACTTTAGGACAAGCTCCACTGAATGCAATATTAGGCTACATCTAGACGGAATTGATTTACTGTCGGAGTTTTAAGCAGATTCTGTATTTAGTATCTGCAAAAATCCGACTGTAAATCATCCCTAAAGACCTCAATGTTAAATCTGAGCTGAGGTCTACACAGCTGAGATTTTCTGAGGTCGGATTTTGAAATCCGTTCAAAAGACTTAGAACATGTTCTATAATGCATCGTATTTCATATAAAAACAACGGATTATAGAACAGTTCAATGTTAATGGGCCGCCCAAAATCCAAAAACCCACTGCAAAATCAATTGTAAAATAGGTCGAATTATATAACAGAATCTGATGGTAATTTACTATTGCCATGTGCATGTAGCTTTAGGTTGCCACTCTTCCCTATATAGTTAATGTCAATGTATCATATGCCAGCAAATGTAGTGCTTTTAACTTGCTGGGGACACCATGTGCCACTGGAAAGGCTCTGGACCAGGGCCTTTCCTAGGCTAAATTGCACTCAGGGCGAGGTGAAGAAATGTTGCCGCCCCCCACCACCCTAACATAATGCACCACAATGCGACACAGTGCATCACCATAAACAAAAGCCAAAACATACACAAATCTTTAACAGAATGTGTATAAAACTACTAAATAATAGTCAGTTACCAAATAACACTGCTAAACGAAACCAGAATCCCAGGCTAATAGTACCAATGTCCTACTAACACCACATATCACCAGCACGTAGTGACTGAATAATACTGATACACTATAACCACATATCACCAGCACATAGTGACCAAATACCACAACACTGTGACCACATATCACCAGCAAATAGTGACTGAATAAGCCACACCATGACCACATATCACCAGCACATAGTGACTGAATAACACACCGTACCATTACTGAATACAAACCATTGTACTACAACCAATATTACCAGCATACAGTGACCATACAGTAGTGGATACCAGTTGTACAAAGGCTCTGTAGACATATAAATTATTACAGTAAAGTTATATCTAGTGATTCACAGGAGACGTCTCTAAAGAGTTGTCTTCTTTGTCTTCTTCTTCTCCATCTGTTCCACTCCACCATGAAGATCTCTCCCGACCATGACTCTTCACTGTAGAAGTTACAAAAGAAACATTTTAGACTCCTCACTTTATCAGCACTTCTCTACCAATTCGTATCTCTATACAAACTCCCTATTCATAGCACCTCATATGGTAGCCATGTAATATGCCCTCTGGTAGCCATGTAGTAGCCCCTGTATTCAGATAGTAGCCCCTGTAGCCAGGTAGTTATATGCCCCCTGTAACAAGGTAATTGCCCCTGTAGCCATGTAATACCCACTGTAGCCAGATAGCTGTCCCCTGTAGCCAGATAGTAGCCCACTGTAGCATGTAATACCCCCCTGTAGCCAGATAACTGCCCCTGTAGCCATGTCATACCCCCTGTAGCCAGATAGTAGCCTACTGTAGCCAGATAGTAGGCCCCGGAGCCAAATAGTAGCCCACTGTAGCCAGGTAGTTGCTACTGCAGCCATGTAATACACCTTGTAGCCAGATAGTTAACCCTGTAGCCATGTAATACCCCCTGTAGCCAGATAGTAGCCCACTGTAGCCATGTAATACTCCCTGTAGCCAGGTAGTTACCCTTGTAGCCATGTAATATCCCCCTTGGCTGAGGGCTGAAGCTTTAAACCAGGCATCCTCAAACTGCAGCCCTCCAGCTGTTGGGAAACTATAACTCCCACCATGCATTTATATAATCTATAATAGTGGGAATGATGGTAGTTGTAGTTTCCCAACCGCTGGAGGGCCGCAGTTTTAGGATGCCTGCTTTAAACTGTAAATGAAAGTCCGATAACTATTTGGTCAAATGAATTTTGAGACACATTATTTCAGATTCACTTGGTAACAAGATGAATTTATGCTAACAGAATAAAAGAAAGCAAATTTACTTCCCAAATCTGGTGTCGTTTGCGGAATAAATGAATGTACTATATAAGCATCTGTTTCTCAGTATTGAGCTGAATAGTCATTCATATGTGCCTAGGTAGAATGTGAAGATGGTCATTATTGCCCAACGGTAAAATCTATATTGAGTCATTTTCAGTACGTTTCATTCCTCATTTTATAGTCCTGCAGAATAGGTTGACATTTTTAAGAATATAGGATAATAATAGACGAGAGGGAAAATTGTGTTGACCAAGGGTAACATTAACCACTGGTTTGCGTTCTCTGAAATAAATTGAGACATTTTTGTTATATCCCCCTGTTACCTTCTATAGCCCATTTGTACAATTTATAAAAAAAGAATGGCAAAAAATCAGCATTGAATTATGTTTCTGAGATCCTAAACAATTTGGTTGCCACAGCAAAACAGATCTAGAGAGACAGTGAAGGAAATATGTAATTGAAAGAAACATTTGGATAGAATAATGTGCTTTTCGGTAGTGTGCCATAACATTTTACAAATGCAGTGTAAGGCATTTTTATATTAAGTACAATTTACCCATTTTAATGTGGATAAAGTTTAATGGGATTTTCCCCAACAACTGGACACTGCCAACAACCCCTTTTTAATTTAACGCGACCCTTCTTTTTTTTTATCTAGCTTGAAACATGACAGTTCTGCCTGGGTGATATGAACTTATCCAACCACCTAAGCAAGAGAATTATGGGGGTTATACTAAGGTGGCACTTCACCACTGCCTGATGTTCTGGTTTTGAGGGGGGGTTGCCATTATCCAAAACCCAACTTGTAGGGGACATAACTCTCTGGGTGCACCCAAGTTCCCTATGAAACAGTTTTTTGGGGACCTGAATCTGCAGCTACTGTATGGTAGAGGTACTGTCAGAATGACTCTCTGGAATGGCAGGGACATGGTGAGTACATCTTTGGGTATGTGGTAGTTTACTGTCTTCCAGGAAGTCACAGCTTTTTCCTAGATGATCACTTGAATTGACCTGTAAATTAATCAGGGTAGTATTATAAGTAGTGGTTTAGCCTTTGGGATGTCCCTAGTTGACAAGAATGAGGGACACAAGTACACATTTCTGGACATGTTGGCTGCACATCAGTTCTCTACAGAAATGAATGTTCCCATGTTCTGCTGTTCTCACTGTTGGAAGCAAACTAAAATATAAAACTATCATATATTCTGTTTGTAGTTTTGTTCTGTTCCCATCCTGATTTTAACAATAAAAAGGTGTACAAAAACTGCTGGGGGGAAGGTATTAACTGATGTTAGATGTTTGCTAATTTACCTTAGTTCCATTTACTTAAGTAGGGCTGAGCTGTAATGCTTGACACAATTTGTATCCAGAGGATTCGTTGGCATCAGCACTGTAGAACAGCGGGCAAAAGGTTTAAAATGGTATTGAAAGAGTGAATGTATGCGCTTGCGAGTGCATTTTTAGACTTGGACTTTAGATCTGGAGAGTTTAGAAGGAAGAACATGGTATTGAACCATTTGTTTATATCTTGTGTCTCTGACTTCTGTAATATACCCATGAGTTCCATGATTGACAATGTTGTCCGGTGCACATCCTGTGTAATGTATACAATCCTTGAACAACAGTTCGTGGGTACATACTGCTGTGTGAGATGTGTGCTCACTGCACGTTTAGAAGTCCAGATCTTGGATCTAAATAAGCAAGTTGCAACACTGAAATTCATTGCCAACTTGTCTGCTGCTCATTGAGCAAGCACTCGCTGGTGTAGATGCTGGGGAGGATGGCAGCATGGACGTGCAAGGAAATGAGGATACTAGCTGGGTAACAGTCAGAAATAAGGGTAGAGGAAAGAGTGTCAGGGAGGCTAGTCGTGATTTTGTACAACCCAACATATTTGCTAGATTGGCGGATGAGGAGAATGTCAGTTCAGGAAGAGCGCTGCTACAGCCTGACACTTCACCTGTCTGCTTCAGTAAAATAAAGAATAAAAGTTCATGGCAGGCTAGAAATTTGCTGGTAGTTGGGGACTCCATTATTAGGGGAACAAAAAAGAGCAATATGTCAAAAAAGACCATGATCGTCGAACGGTATGTTGTTTACCTGGGGCCCGAGTTCGACATATTGTGGATCGGATTGACAGATTACTGGGTGGTGCTGGTGAAAATCCAGCTGTCATGGTGCACATTGGCACCAATGACAAAGTTAGAGGTACGTGGAGTGTCCTTAAAAATAATTTCAGGGACTTAGGCCAAAAGGTTAAGGCAAGGATCTAAAAGGTAGTATTTTCAGAAATACTACCTTTATCACATACAACACCAGAAAGGAAGCAGGAGATTACAGAGGTGAATAAGTGACTCAAAAATTGGTGTAGGAAAGAGGGATTTGGGTTTTTTGAGAACTGGGCTGACTTCTGTCTTGGCTACAGACTCTATGCTAGGAATGGGCTGCACCTAAATGGGGAGGGTGCAGCTGTATTGGGGGACAAAATGGGTAGGAAGTTGGAGAAGTAATTAAACTAGGTCCTAGGGGAGGGCAACTACACATATAGCATACAAGATAGTGAAGAAAGAGAGATGGGAATTAATTATAAATCAGGGGGTGGAGTGGAGGAAGGGGGTGTAATAGTTATAAGGACGGGGTTAAAAAAAATGAAAGCCAAAAAATCTATAAATTGCATGCTGACCAGTGCCCGGAGTCTCACCAACAAAATAAATGAACTGAAACCTGTGGCTCTCTGACAGGAAACAGGTTTTTGTCGGTAACTAAAATAATTACCTTTCCCAACAGGTGCAGGAGCCGACTAAAGGGAAGGCCCTTTTGGACTTAATATTGACTAACAGACCTGATAGAGTAACAAAAGTTCAGGTTTGGGGGGCACCAGGGAAAAAATGACCATAATATAATACATTTCCTATTCCTTCAATAGAGTATTTTTTTGAGTAGCCAAACATTGGATTTCAGGAAGGCTAATTTTTATCTGCTTAGAGCGAGCCTTTATCTCACTGACTGGGACAAGATCTTCAAAAATAACAGAATAGAAAATAAATGGGAGTCTTTTAAAAAACATCTTAAGCACCCAGTGTGAGAGGTACATATCTTATGGAAATACAATGATTAGAAGTAGGAAAAAAAACTATGTGGATCAACCGAGATATAAACAAAGCAATAAATAGCAATAAAGAAAGTGTTTAAGCTACGTAAACAGGAGGGCAATGAAGAAGCACTAAAAAACTATAATGAACAATATAAAAAAATGTGAAAAAATTATAAAGACAGCAAAGCTGGAGACAGAAAGGCATGTTGCCAAAGAGAGTAAAACTAGCCCTAAAATATTATTTAACTATATGAATAGTGAAGAGATTGAAACCGAAAATGTTGGCCCTTTGAAAATTAGTGAGGGAGGTATAATAGAGGGTGATGAGGAGAAATCAAATATATTAAACAATTTTTTCTCCACTGTATCTACTGAGGAATATTCACTTTCTGCTAATGGACAGAGGGATGAGGTAAACTCCACCTTAAATGTTCCTTGTCTAACCTAAGAAGAAGTGCAGCTCCTCCTTAAAGGGAATATGTCGCCAATTTTTTTTTTTTTACTTATTAAATCAAGCCCCTGATCCATATGCTTTTCCTCTCAGTCGTTTTTATTTCCTGATTGTAGATTTCTCTATTCGGCCGTCTATATATGATTGTGGGGAAGACATTCTTGCTTGCACTGCTTTAACAGCAGTCAGAGAGATACTTTACAGCAGCTTCATGCCCATAGGATTCTTAAGACAGTTTCTGTCCCATAGACATCTATACGATAGTTTTCACTGTGAAGGGAGGGGAAAGGGGGAGCTGTGACATCTCCTCTTGTGACTGGTGGATTCTGTGTTATCTGTACACAATGGTGTCTCCTTTCAGCTTGACCCTGCTTTTACTGATAATGAGCACACTGCTGAAAAGCTCTCTAAACAGAACAGGAAGTGTCAGACCATCATTAGGCTTAGTGGCCAAAGTGAAAACTACAGGACTTAAGAATTCTTAAAAAAATATTGAAAGTGAAATTCCTACAAAATGTGTTTAACATAAAAATGTGAGTTAAACAATAAGTCATTTTTTGATGACACATTCCCTTTAAGATTAAAATAAACAAAATACCAGGTCCAGATGGTATACAGCCCTGTGTTCTAAGGGAATTAAGTAATGTGATGGATAGGGCCCTGTTTTTAATATTTATGGACTGTATAGTAACAGGATATCTTTCAAAGGTTTGGTGTATAACAAATGTTTTCAATATATTTAAAAAAGGGTCAAAAAGTGACCCTGGAAACTATACGCCGGTAAGTTTAACCTGTGTTGTAGGTGAAATGTTTGAAGGTTTTCTAAGCGATGCTATCCTGGAGTATCTAATTGAAAATAAATGTATAACTCCATTCAAGCATGGGTTTATGAAGGATCGGTCCTGTCAAACTAATCTCATAAGCTTCTATGAGGAGGTTAGTTCCATATTGGATTGGGGTGAGGCATTGGATGTCATAAAGCTGAATTTTCTAAAGCATTTGATACGGTCACATAAAAGGATGGTAAGTAAAATGAGAATGCTTGGACTGGAGGGGAAATGTTTTCAAGTGGGTAAGTAACTTGCTCAGTGATAGAAAACAAAGGGTGGTGATTACATTCTCCTATTGGAAACGTGTTACTAGTGGGGTACCACAGAGTTCCGTATTAGGCCCTATCCCCTTTAATATATTCATTAATGATATTACAGAATGATTGCAGTAGAATATCAATCTTTGCAGATAATACTAAGCTCTAAAGTAAGCAACGCAATAGAGCATAATGTTTTATTACAAAGAGATCTGGATAAGTTGGAGGCCTGGGCAGAGAAGTAGCAGATGAGGTTTAATACAGATAAATGCAAGGTTATGCGCATGGGAGGGAAAATACATTCCATGATCACTTGTTAAATGGAAAAACTCTGGTAAAAGTGACATGGAAAAGGATCCTAGTAGACAGTAAACTTAATTGTAGAAGTCAGTGTTAGGCATCAGCTGCCATGGCAAATAGGATCATATGGGGTGTATTAAAAGGGGCATAGACACACACGGTGAGAACATAATTCTCCCATAATACAAGTCACTGTTCAGACCACACATGGAATATTGTGTACAGTTTTGGGCACCAGTGCACATAAAAGACATTGTAGAGCTTGAACAGGTACAAAGGCGGGCAACAAAAATAATAAAAGGACTGAGTGGACTGCAATACCCAGAAAGATTAGTGGAATTAGGGTTATTTAGTTTAGTGAAAAGACGGCTTTGGAGGGAGAGGGGGGCATTATAAATATATTTAAATATATTAAAGGTCAATATAGAGATCTTTCTCAAGATCTGTTTATACCTAGGTCTGTATCCAGAACAAAGGGGCATCCTCTAAGTCTTGAGGAAAGAAAGTTTCTACATAAACTTAGAAAGGGAATCTTTACTGTAAGAGCAGTGAGACTGTGGAACTCTCTGCCAGAGGAACTTGTCATGGTGACTTCACTAACATAATTCAAAAAGTGTCTGGATACATTTCTAGAGTGCACTGATATAACAAATCATAGAAACAAAGATTTCAGAGAAGGGTTGTTGATCCAGGGATTTATTCTGATTCAGAGTAAAGAGGGAATTTATTCCCTAAAATGCGGACAATTGGCTTTTATCTCATGGGGTTTTTTGCTGTCCTCTGGATCAAAACTATATAATAATAAACTGAACTGGTTGGACATCTGTCTTTTTTTGGCTTTAAAAACTAGTAACTAGGATAAGAGTGGCACTAAAGGAAAATTAGACTCTGTCTTCTACTTTTAGAAGATAGGGACACCTTTACACCTTTACTGTTAATTTGCTTTCTGAATGCATAATGAAGTGACTTTCTAAAAAGTCTTAATTAACAATCTACTACCATTATCCTCCTGTAGGATATGTCCTTCATGTTGATGACTGTCCTGCAGAATCCCAATGTCACTTGATGGGAAATTCGTTACTCCATGTGCCTGTTTGGTTTAACTTTTGGTCTGTTCAGGTGAATATGCAGGCTACATATTTTTTGCTGCTTTCTATTTATTTGCCAGTGGATGTTAATTTAGAAGGTAACTGCATACTCCTAATGCTATTCCCCAACTATGTCAGTACTTCAGCACCTACTTAGAGGGACACTCCCCTCTTGTCCATTGCCTGATTTTCGGTGTTGTTTCAGTGCTTGACACATAAAATATCTTCTTCTGTGACTTCTGGATTAATCACTGCTTTCCCCTTTGACACCTACCACCTGCCCTGACCTTGTGTTTGTACCCAGACTTGATTAAACTCGACACGTCTACACAGTTTTTGCCTGCTCCTTATATACAGCAAAGCAGACATCAGCTTTTGATTTGGGAGACTGCATGTTAATGGTAACCTTGAGTAATAAGAGGAGCACAAGCTTTAAGTCACAATCTTCATCCCTTTACTCGTTTTACTCAGCATGTTCCTAGTTTAATACTCGAGGCCTCATGTAAAGGCCTCAAATATCTTTTGACACATTTCAGGCATCAAACATAAATGTATAAAATATTAAATTTTTTGTGGAGAATCAACAAGTGGGACACAATTGTGAAGAGGAATGAAATTTATTGGATATTTTAAACTTTTGTAAAAAAATAAAAAACTGAGAAGTGGGCGTGTAATATTATTCTATTATTTGGCCCCTATACTTTCAGTGCAGCAAACTCACTCCAGAAGTTCAGAATGTTGTCCTAAATGACTGATGATGATAATATAATCCACCTGTCTGTGATCAAGTCTCTATCTAAATGCATCTGCTCTGTGATAGTCTCAGGGTTCTGTTTAAAGTACAGCGAACATCATGAAGACCAAGGAACACACCAGGCAGGTCCGTGATACTGTTGTGGAGAAGTTTCAAGCCGGATTTGGATACAAAAAGATTTCCCAAACTTTAAACATCCCAAGGAGCACTGTGCAAGCGATCATATTGAAATGGAAGGCATATCAGACCACTGCAAATCTACCAAGACCTGGCCGTCCCTCTAAATTTTCATCTCAAACAAGGAGAAGACTGATCAGAGATGTAGCCAAGAGACCCATGATCACTCTGGATGAACTGCAGAGATCTACAGCTGAGGTGGGAGAGTCTGTCCATAGGACAACAATCAGTCGTACACTGCACAAATCTGGCCTTTATGAAAGAGTAGCAAGAAGAAAGCCATTTCTCAAAGATATCCATAAAAAGTCTAATTTAAAGCTTGCCACAAGCCACCTGGGAGACACCAAACATGTAGAAGAAGGTGCTCTGCTCATATGAAACCAAAATTGAACTTATTGCCCACAGTGCAAAATGATATTTTGGCATAAAAGCAACACAACTCATCACCCTGAACACACCATCCCCACTGTCAAGCATGTTGGTGGCAGCATCATGGTTTGGGCGTTCTTTTTTTCAGCAGGGACAAGGAAGATGGTTAAAATTGATGGGAAGATGGATGGAACCAAATACAGGACCATGCTGGAAGAAATCCTGTTAGAGTTTGCAAAAGACCCGAGACTGGGACGGAGATGTATCTTCCAACAAGACAATGATCCCCAACATAAAGCAAAATCTACAATGGAATGGTTCCCAAATAAACGTATCCAGGTGTTAGAATGGCCAAGTCAAAGTCCGGACCTGAATCAAATCGAGAATCTGTGGAAAGAGCTGAAAACTGCTGTTCACAAATGCTCTCCATCCAACCTCACTGAGCTCCAGCTGTTTTCCAAGGAAGAATGGGCAAGAATTTCAGTCTCTCAATGTGCAAAACTGATAGAGACATCCCCCAAGCGACTTGCAGCTGTAATCACAGCAAAAGGTGACACTACAAAGTATTAACGTAAGGGGGCCGAATAATTTTACACGCCCCACTTTTCAGTTTTTTATTTTTTACAAAAGTTTAAAATATCCAATAAATTTCGTTCCACTTCACATTTGTGTCCCCCTTGTTGATTCTTCATAGTGATGAGCGATTACGTTGACTATCGTCATCGGGTTCATTCTTACACCCAAACAGGGCTGGAGAAGTTGGAATTAACATCCACAACAGTCAAATTGATAAGTGCTACATCTTAGGCAAGACAATTAGGTTATAAAAGCCACAGAAAAAAAAATAACAGACCATTCACAATACCTGTCTTGCACCACAGCATTACCCTTAAACCTGCATGACCCACAAATTAAAAAGTGCCAGAAGGCAGTATGATTTGAACCATCATTTTACTTGAACTGGACATTGAATATCCCTTCCTGGAATGCAGCATGAGCCCCAAACCTGCATGACCCCAGATTAAAAAGTGCCGGAAAAAGAAGTCTTTCAACCACCATTTTAGTTGAACTGGACATTAACTATAACTGTCCTGTACCGCAGTATGACCAATAAACCTGTCTGACCCACAGATTAAAAAGTGCCGTAAAAAGGAGTCTTTGAACCACCATTTTAGTTGAACTGGACATTGATTATACATGTCCTGTACCGCAGCATGACCCTCAAACCTGCATGACCCCCAGATTTAAAAACTGCCGGAAAAAGGAGTCTTTTAACCACCATTTTAGTTGAACTGGACATTAACTATATCTGTCCTGTACCGCAGTATGACCATTAAATCTGTCTGAACAACAGATTAAAAAGTGCCGGAAAAAGGAGTCTTTTAACCACCATTTTAGTTTCACTGGACATTGACTAGACCTGTCCTGGGTAACCTACATCTGATCAAGTCTTCCTGTACCTCTCTTGTACAATTCAGAGGAATATTTGTATCAGCTATTTTGTACATGCCAGTTTTTTAGTAGTTTAATTCTAGAAAACACATTTTTAAAATAGGATGGAATCCCACCATGTCTTTGTTTCTCTTTTTTTTAATTGTATTAAATGTGTGGTCTCACTGCAGGGATTGCTAGCTATTTTAAAGATCTTGCAAAAACAAGTCATTTTGCAATATGTGTCCATTAACAGTGTCCTACCTATTCCTGTTTTTGACAGCACCATCACCCTTGAGCCACTTTTGACAATTGTGAAGAACAAATGTCTGTTAAAAACCAAATTTTTTGGAATAGGACCTGTAGTATAGCTGCATTTCACAGCAAAATGCCCCCAAAAATTCAAAACATGACCCTTGAGCCACTTTTGACAATTGTGAAGAACAAATGTCTGTTAGAAACCACATTTTTTACAATAGGACCTGTAGTATTGCTGCATTTCACAGCAAAATGCCCCCAAAAATTCAAAACACGACCCTTGAGCCACTTTTGACAATTGTGAAGAACAAATGTCTGTTAAAACCCACATTTTCATAATAGGACCTGTAGCATTGCTGCATTTCAAAGCAGCATGACCCAAAAAATTATAAAAATGACTTCTCAGCCACTGTTAAAAATTGTGATGGAGAAATGCCACTTAGAAGCCACATTTCTGTTCCAAAGGACCATAATTATAGCTGTATCTCACAGCAACATGACCCCAAAAAAATAAAAATTGACCTTCTCACCAAATATTTAAAATTGTGATGGAGAAATGCCAGTTAGAAGCCACATTTCTGTTCCAAAGGGCCATAATTATAGTTGTATCTCACAGCAACATGACCTCAAAACCATTGACAATGCGAAAAATTCTAAAGATAAAGTGAGTAAATAGAATACGATTTTTTGTCATGAAACCTTGGTGTCTTTTACAGTCTCCACACCGCAAAACCAGCAAAATGATCTTTTTGGAACTGAGAATAAAAATTGCAGAGAGAAATGATCATTTTAAAAAAACATTTTTCAAGAGGACCATTTCTGTTTGAAGAGGAATGTGAAGTAACCCGGCAACTAATCGGTGACCTCGGCAATTGAGGCCACAACATCATCAGAGATCCATGCCTGATTCATCTTGATGAATGTCAAACGAACAACATTATCTGTGGGAAGCCGGATGCGTTTGTCTGTAATGACTCCTCCAGCTGTACTGAAAGTCCGCTCAGATATGACGCTGGCTGCTGGGCAGGACAACACCTCTATGGCGTGGCGAGCCAGCTCGGGCCATTCAACCATTTTGGATACCCAGAAGTCGATTGGGTCCGGAACACATCCAAAAACATCGGTGTTGAGACGCAGATAGTCGTGCACCATGATCTTAAGCTTGTCTCTGTGTGTTGGATGTGCGCCCTGCATTGCATGCGTTGGTGAGGTGGTAAACAAAGATTGCCAGAGGTCTCCCATTTGGCTTCTGCCTACTTGCCCGCTGCTGCCGCTACGCCTACTTGGCACTCTACTGCTGTCACGTCGCTGATGTTGTTCCACCGTGACATTTGGGGAACGTGAAGCAGACACAACAGATGTCTCCAGTTGATCAATCAGCAAGGTCTCCATTTACTGCATTTTACTCTCTATTTGGGTGGTTGGGAGTTAAGTGCTGAGTTTTGTTTTATATCGGGGATCCAGGAGGGTGGCCACCCAGTAACTGTTGTTCATTTTGATGGCCTTAATCGAGGATTGCATGTTCTGAGTGAAATGAGAAGACATCCAAGCACATCATGCGTGAGAGATGATCCTTGATTTCCCATCCTCTGGTTCGAGGGGCACTAGCAAAACTAGATCTTCCTCATCTTCCTCCTTCCGCCTCAAATTGTCGCCAACCTCTTTCAAATCAGGGACGGTCGGTAACGTCGGTGTCTAGGAATTACTCCTCATGCCACCGCTTCCTCTGGCACATCTCAACACACGCCCAGACTTAGCCTCAGATTATGCAACCCTGATAGCTGATGGAGCCACCCCCTTCTGCATTAGCTCTGGACACCGAACCACTGCCTAATGAAGACCGACAAAATTGTGAAACTGTCGGGTCTTGTGGATCGACTGAGAAAAGCTCCGTGTCCGCATACTAGTGTCCTTCTCCTACCCTCGTCGTCTGTGGAACCAATGTTTCAGAGTGTCCAACGATCGATCCAGAACTAAGATCCCACAATGCACATGCAGACAGGGCATTGTCCTCACAGACCATTATTGTGGCTTCTTCAAAACTGGTAATGATGGTGCAGAGCTTCTTTCACCCTGCCTCCACTCTCGGAGCTCAATACCCCTCCCGAGGTCCGCAACACTGAGCTTGTCAGTCCATGGTGTCACTTCGAACACTGCGTAATGGCATTGCACTGCTGCCACAGATCGCTGGAGCATGTGGATGGTGATATTCCAGCGTGTTGCCACTGACAATAATGAGACGTTGAACGGGGAGCGACTTACGCTCGCAAACGCAGCCAGGCGGGACGAAGCAGGAGTTCGAACGGCGGAGTGCGAACTCAACCTCTGAGCCTCTCTTATCAGCTGCAGTCCAGACCCGGGTAAGTGCTTAGAAATTTCTGGAACGACACAGTTCGAGACAATGTGCCAGGCAAGTGATGTGTCTCCAGCCAACCCGATACCTTAAGATGCGGCCAATGCAGATTATCCGCCCTTATCGCACAACTCACCTTGCCTGGCACAAGGTTCTTGGCACACCAGCCAGCGCTTCGGTCCCTCGTTGCGGAGACCGACCACAAGCTCTATGAACCTAATGTGTGTACGGTCCTCCAAAGACAGATTAATTTCAACACGGCCTGGTATCATCTGTGCACGTGATGCAACTGCATGTAGGACCTTGGGGGAAAGTACCCAGCACTCATCCCACGGTTTTGAGAAGATCTTCAACCGCAGGCGAGAGCCACCGTAACCACACAGTAGACATCCACCCAGCTCCCCCAGTGTGCTTCAACAGATATATAGCGGCCCATTGGCCGAGCTTACTAGTCATGTAAATCGTTGGTCAGATGGACTTTTCCCCGGACACATTGATGCAGACAACGCAACCGCGCTTGAAAAATTTTAGATGACACATTGGCTGGCCAGGGCAGGGACGCTTTTCTGGCAAAGAAATGCCTGCGTCGGTCGATCAGAGATAGGGGGGCAGGCAAGGGCCATGACGGGCGGAACCCTATCATGTGTCCACCAGACGGAAAGGAGCAACAATTACAAGGCCAAAAGTCTGGCAATGCCGACATTCAGGCTTTGGCTTTTGGGATGGTTTCTGGTTAAAGTTTTTCTTCTGCTCCAAACCTGGAAGACAGAAGGCTGGCTGGCTAGACTGTTCACTGTACGGCAATGCAGGATCCGTCAAACTGGCAGGAAGGAGAATGGGTAGGATTGGGTCTCTGGTCGGTTCTGTGTTGTACTCGGGCGACCGGTTGAGTCTGAAGCGGAGTGTGATCCCTGATCATGCTACACTGAATAAACAATGGCAGGACTGAAGGAACGCTTGGTGGTGGCTGAGGAGGAGGAGGCGAGACAGAGGGTTGTGACAGTAGTTTGGAAGCCCCATCGATGTGGCCTTTTTGGCCAAGTGTTTCCTCCATTTCAACTCAATGCATTCGCTGCCATGTGACTAGAAATGTTGGGGCGTGGTTAAACACACCTAAGATTCTTGCCTCTACTGAAGATTTTAACGGCAAAAGCGGCATTGACATTGCTGTCGGGCATGAATCAGAGTCTTGCTCAAAGTGCCCATGCATGAAGTCTTGGACCTTTTTGACAAGCGATAAGCGAGGAGCGGGTGTTTCCGCTGACCGAGAGGCTGGCGGAATCATCTCAGCGGACTACTAGCACCGAGCCCTCTTCCCTTTTTGAGGCCGGGACCCGTACTGACACTACCCCCATCGTCTTCCTCCTCGTCCAGTGAAGAAGCGCTCGCAAAGCAAATTCTGCTGAAAAGACCACGTTGGATCCACAATGTCAATCATCATCATCCATCAACACAGGTGACTTATCGTCTCCTGCCTAATTCTGCATCCAGGAGCTGCGGGCTACAAGCATAGAGGCAAACAGCAGGCGATCTGCCCGACCGCGTCCGGGATTTTTTTGCCGATTGACCGCTTCCTTCTCACCTCCTCTGACTGGCATCAGTAATGGGCTGTCAGAGCAGACAAAATCATCCGTGCTTTGGCCCTCTTGATCTTTAACATGCCCTTCTGACCCCAACAGCATTTTGGATCAAAGAGGTCCTTCTCAGAAAATGGTATTATCCACAGAGAGGGGTACAACGATTTGACATTTGAGGGCTGCCTTCCGCTTCTTATGTTGACGGATGCTATGACAGACATTTGTGTCACCCGTGACTGGGAGACGAGGAGGTAAAGACAGCTTGATTCTTGTTTGCACTTAAAGCCACAGAAGTAACAGATTTGCGACGCAGTTCGTCTACTGAATTCCAGTGCCCTGACCCACGATACATGCCTGATGGACCTGCAACCGACGATCCACTGGCTGCGTGTTGTCGCCAAGCAACTGGAAGAGCACCTCCTTCTCCTTCGTACCACTACCTCCCATGTCCTAACCCCCCACTTGCTCGCTTACCACCTGCCTTTTCGCTACCCTGAGTTCCGAAGGATAAAAATTGGAAGAGAGTATGGAAGAGTTTTGGACAAGTTCTATTATTTAAAAGACGGCAAATCATCACAACTTTTCATAATATCCCTCCTAATTTTTTCCTACAGGCCAACTAGATTTTAGAAACTGAAATTGTAACTTGCGAATACCCTGTGAAATGCGGTCCTAGTGCGGAAGTAACCTAAGACAAAATCAATAGTGTTTCCCTCCATCAGTCCGCCAGGGATTTACAAATGCCCAGTAGGACTAGGAAGGTGATAGTTTTTCAACAGAATAGTCATAAAAAGTGTGCAGCTATCCATGCGCCATACTGAGAATTCCAACTGAGCCCAATAAAACTATTCAAAGTTACATGGCGATGAGAAATTGTGTTTCTATTGCAGCAATGACAAACGAGATCAGCTATGCTAAGAGAAAATTTTCTATCAGAATTGTCGTACAACATGGCTATTTGATAAAACTAGGCTGCACTAACTGCAAATACAAGCTTATTTAAAAACTATTCGGATAATTAAAGGTATTTTTGCACCTAACAAGCACACAACCTTGGTGACTTCCAAATTGCAGTATTCAAATTTAAGTGGTGTCAAGGTGGCTCTATGAAAAAAGCTGCCTGCGCCAAAGTGAAAAAAACACCTATCTGAAATGTATACGATAATAAAAGTGGTAGTTTTTTGCACCTATCAAATACACCTGCGGTGACTACAAAATTTCTGAATTCAAATTTAAAGTGCAAGGTAGGCTCTTCATGAAACAAAGCTGCCTAGCGCCAAAGTGGAAAAAAACACCTATCTGAAATGTAAACCGGATAATAAAAGTGGAGTTTTTTGCACCTCTTCAAATACACCTGCGGTGACTACAAAATGCTGTATTCAAATTTAAGTGTCAAGGTGGCTCTATGAACAAAGCTGGCCTGCGCTAAAATGAAAAAAAACCCTCATCTAAAAATTAAACGGAACACAAAATGGAGTTGATTTTGCACCTATCAAATACCCTGCGTGACTACAGAAATGCTGTATGTCAAATTTAAGTGCAAGGTGGCTCTATGAACAAAAGCTGGACTACGCCAAAGTGAAAAAAACACCTATCTGAAATGTATATAACAGGATAATAAATAGTGAGTTTAGCACCAACAAATACACCTGGCGGTGACTACAAAATTGCGTGTATTCAAATTTAAGTGCAAGTGGCTCTATGAACAAAGCTGGGGCCTGCGCCAAAAGTGAAAAAAACACCTAACTGAAAATATAGTAACGGATAAAAAAAAGGTATTTTTGCACCAATCAAATGACACCGTCGGTGACCACAAAAATGCTGTAATCAAATTTAAGTGCAGGTGGTGCTCTATGACAAAGCTGGCCTGCGCAAAGTGAAAAAAAGACACCTATCTGTAATGACTATACGGATGCAAGACTTCATAATCAAAATAAAAAGGTATTATTTTGCACCTATCAAAATACACCTGCGTGACCACAAAATTGCAGGCTGTAATTCAACATTTAAGTGCAAGGTGGCTCCTATGAAACAAAGCTTGGGCCTGCGCCACAAGTGAAAAAAACACCTTATCCTAAACAGTCTAACGGATAATAAAAGGTATTTTCCCTGCACCTATCATAATAAACACCTGGTGACTACAAAAATTGCTGTATTCAAATTTAATGTGCAAGGTGTCTCTAATGAACAAAGCTGGCCTGCCCAAAGTGAAACAAAAAACACACCTATCTGAAATGTATACTGAATAATAAAAGTGGAGTTTTGCACCTATCAAAAACACCTGCGGTTGAGACTATAAAATTGCTAGCAGTAAGTTCAAATTTAAGTGCAAGGTGGCACTAAGAACAAAGCTGCGCGCCTACGCCAAAATGAAAAAACACTTAACAGAAATGTATACGGATAAAAAAAGATGAGTCTTGCACCAAACAAATACACCAGCGCGTGACTACAAAATTGGCTGTAATTCAAATTTTACGTGCAAGGTGGCCACATGAACAAAGCATGGCTCTAAACGCCAAAAATGAAAAAAACACCTATCAGAAATGATATACGGATCATAAAAGTGGAGTTTTGCACCTATCAAATACACCTGCGGTGACTACAAAATTTGCTGTATACATAAATTTAAAGTGCAAGGTGTCTCTATGAACAAAGCTGGCCTGCGACCAAAGTGAAAAAACACCAATCTGAATGTATACGGATAATAAAAGGTATATTTTTGCACCTATCAAATACACCTGCGATGACCACAAAATTGCTGTATTCAAATTTAAGTGCAGGGTGGCACACAACTGAACAAAGTGCTTGCCTCGCCAAAGTGAAAAAAACACCTATCTGTAATCGTATCAACGATAAATAAAATATTTTTTTGCACCTATCAAATACTCCCTGCGTGACCACAAAATTGCTTGTATTCAAATTTAAGTGCAAGTGAGCTCTATGAACACAAGCTGGGCCGTGCGCTAAGTGAAAAAAACACCTATCACAAATGTAAACCGATAAAATAAGGTATTTTTTTGCACCTATCAAAAACCACCCTTAGTGACTACAAACATTTGACTGTATTCAAATTTAAGTGCAAGGTGGCTCCATGAACAAAGCTGCCAGCGCCAAAGTGAAAAAAAAAACAGAAAACACCTAATCTGAAAATGTAAAAAGCGGATAATACAATGTGAGTTTTGCACCTATCAAATTACACCTGCTACTATAAAATTCTAGTATCTCAAATTTAAGTGCAAGGTGGCTCAATGAACAAAGCTGGCCTACGCCAAAATGAAAAAACACCTATCTGAAAAATGTATACCGAGAAGTAAAAGTGGATTTTTGCACCTATCAAATACACCATGCCGGTGACTACAAAATTGCAGTATTCAAATTAAGGGCAAGGTGGCTCTATGAAAAGCTGGCCCTAGCCGCAAAAAGTGAAAAAAAAACACCTCTCTGAAATCTATACGCATAATAAAAGGTATTTTTCCACCTATCAAATACACCTGCTGACCTACAAAATCTAGCTGTATTCAAATTTTAAGTGCAAGGTGTGCTTCTATGAACCAAAGCATGGCCAGCGCCAAAGGAGAAAAAAACACCTATCTGAAATGTATACACGGATAAAACAAAGTGGAGTTTTGCACCAATCAAAAACACCAGCCGTGACTATAAATTGCTGTATTCAAAATTAAGAATTGCAAGGTAGGCTCCTATGAACAAAGCTCCACAGCCTTAAGTTGAAAAATACACCTATCTGAAATGTAAACGGATAACAAAATGTAGAGTTTTGCACCTATCCAATACACCTGCGGATGACTACAAAATTGCTGTATTCAAAATTAAGACTGCACAGGTGGCTCTATAACAACGCTTGGCCTAACGCCAAATTGAAAAAACACCTATCTGAATTGTTTACGGCATAAAAAAAAGTGGAGTTTTAGCACCTATCAAAATACACCTGTCGGTGACTACAAAATTGCTGATATTCAAATTAATGCAGGCTGCACAACACATTACAATTTATATTCAACCCAAAAACTGCCAAAAAGTGTTAATATCAAACTCAGCTTGCATAATGCAGGGTCTAAACTCTCGCTAAACACATTCTGGGGCTGCACAATATCCAATCACATATCCACTCTCCTTTAAAGAGCCAAGTCTGTCTACGTCTGTGTTTGCCCGCAACCCCCCGGACCCCCCCCCACGGCTGAACACGCGCGTAGATGCAGCCTTTAAAAATTCTCTAGCCTAAGTAACTAAAATCTGTAAATCTTTAAATCTACCTAAATTCCTAATTTCACTGCGCTCAAAAGCATAGTTTGTCTGTATTCTATGCGTAAAATGAGGTCATTGTGATATTTTTCCAGCCAATCTGCAACCATACACATCCAGTTCATGACGTCGCACACCCAGTTCCTCCTGCTCTCTTCTGTAAGCTTGGATTTGCTGGCCGCACAAAACTGACAGAGAAGGCGCAGAAAATGGCGCCAATATTAATAAAATTATGCGCAAAATTTCACCAACAATATCGCGCTGAATCGAAAAAATATCCGAACAGCACATAAAAACCCCTGTGAGCCGATTTCAAAGTTGTCGATAATAATCGCTCAACACTAATTCTTCACAAAAAAAAATTTAATTCTTATTAATATTCTTTATGTTGAAGCCTGAATATGTTACAAAACTGTTGAAAGTTCAAGGGGCCAATTACTTTTCGCACAGCACGTATATGTATAAACTAGTGTGTGTTGTGTGTGTACCATATCACCAGGCCACTTATTAGATACACCTGTCCAACTGCTCGCCTAATCACTTAATTTCTAATCAGTCCCCAATCACAAGGCGGCAACACAGTGCATTATAAGCATAGTAGACATGGTCAAGACAAAATCTCCTGCCGTTCAAACCGAGCATCAGTATTTGCGGGAGAAGAAAGTTGATTTGAGTGTGCCTTATGAATGGTGGCATGTTTTATGGGCAACAGAGGCTGGTTCTGAGTATTTCAGAAATCAGCTGATCACCTGGGATTTTTCAACGTCACAACCAACTCAAAGAGGTATAACAGAGAATGGTCCGAAAAAGAAAACATCCAGAGAGCGGCAGTCCTGTGGCGGAAAATGCCTTGTAAGATGCCAGGATGGTCAAAGGAGACTAGGCAGACAGTTCCGAGCTGATAGAAAGGCAACGTGACTCCAAACAAGCCACCTTTACAACCAATGGTAGGCAAGAAGAGCATCTCTGAACGCACAGTAACGGCGAACTTTTTGAGGCCAGATGGGCTACAGCAGCATGAAAGACACACCGGGGTCCACTCCTTTCAGCTAAGAACAGTAAACTGAGGGCTCCAATTGTCCCAAGCTCATCGAGAAATTGGACATAGAGATTGGAAAAAACGTATGCCTGGGTCAGTAAGGAGCCTCTCTGATTTCTGCTTGCGACATTCGGATGGTAGGGTCAGAATTTGGCGTACAACAACATGAAAGAAGGATCCATCCTGCTTGTAACCAACGGTTTCGCGCGGACTTGGTGGTCGGTTTTGGTCATGGATGTGGGGAAATATTTCTTGCACTTTTGGGCCCCTTGATACCACAATTTGAGCATCGTTTTGCAAGCTCCTAGTGGAATCTATGCAACGAAGAATTGAGGTCAGTTCTGAAGGCAAAAGGGGGTCCAACCCTAACTACACAACAGGTGTTACCACAATCAAAGCAGGCCGTGAGAATATATATATAAATATATATATATAAATATAAATATATATATACACACACACACAGGCCGTCAAAGTGTATTGGCACACTAGGCTACTGACCCGTGTTGGCCGCCTTGACCATAGGGCCCTGTCAGGAGCCTCTGAAGACACTGACTTTCTGCGATGCACATTCTTAAGACTCTGTGCATTCACTTGCTGCCTGACTCGCTCCTCACAGCAGCAGCGTCGGGCAAGCATCACGTCCCTAATTTCAGCAACATCTGAACGGAGCCCTGTACTTGTCAGCACCCCAATACTACGTAGCACCAAACGTTGCTGACCCCCGAGTGGCAAACCTGACTTCTGTCCTTTGCAGCAACAAGGTCACTCAGGCAGATTACTGAGATTTAGTAAAATTAAAAAAAAGAGCAAGCA
The DNA here is from genome assembly GCA_025379985.1 of Phyllomedusa bahiana. Classification (NCBI taxonomy): domain Eukaryota; kingdom Metazoa; phylum Chordata; class Amphibia; order Anura; family Hylidae; genus Phyllomedusa; species Phyllomedusa bahiana. The sequence continues at coordinate 135,581 of JAODAL010004620.1, forward strand.
TGACTTTTAACTTCATTAAAAAAACCCCCTCCATGCCATCACTATCATGGGCTCCCTCCCACAAGAGTGCACTGTTCCCTGTCCATTTCATTGATAGATGGTTGTGCAAACATCGAGGAGGCACTCGATAATGAAGCTAGTTAGTTCCCCATCATCTCCACTGCAGTTTTTTTTTGTTTCAAACTCAGAGAGTCAACTTTGCTTTTATCTTGTTTTTCCCCCTGTTTAGATGGAATTCAATGAATATATTACTCCTGCATTAGGAATTACACTCTTACAACAGATTGATCTCCATGTACAAATTCTGTTCAGCTTCAGACTAAAATTGGTGTCAGTAAAAAACTGCCTTTAAAGTTTTTTCATTTTGCAGTCCTTTGCTTCAGACTGTTAAATGGTGATTTGTTAATCAGCTGCAATTTTCATAGTTTTGTGACTGACCTAATAGGTGCATCTAAATTAAAGGGTTATCTGACTTTAAAAAGGACTCCTACTGTAGTTACATGTAGTAGTTGCCCTTTTCACATTATTTTTCTTGCCTCGTCTTAACTCGGGTCCGGCCTTTTAAATTTCCCCCTAGATACCTTAGTCCATTTTGTCCTCTGCATCTAAGTGGTTAAAAGAGTGAAGAGGTTCCTCTGCATACAGGGGTACCCCTCCCAGTGCAATCCTAGCCAGAGGCCAAATAATGGCCTTGGGTCTAATATACAGGGTCTCATGTAAATAGTTTGCCTGGTACAGAATAATACATAGCCATACAGTTATGTAGTGTTAGGCACTATAAAAGCCTAGTCACATATTTAGAATATTAAAAAGGTATTAAATAATATTAAAACTTTAGAAAAAAAAGTTTACACAAATTAAAAAATACGAAATCACTGATTACCCAAAAAAAAAAAACATTTTATTTTGAAAAAGAAAAACAAAGTTAAACGTAATAAGTATTTATGAGTTCGTAATGTTCTATCCATTATCTTGTTATTAAATCTAAACAGCAAGTGCTATAAAAAATACAAAGTATGCAAACAATGGCTTTTTTCTATCCAGTCCCACAAAAGCAGACTCAAAACTGATGAACAATAGTGACACATCCCAACATCATACATTTATCCTGCAGATATAAAAAGGGGCGACACACTGTTATCAATAATGTACATTTTTAAATTCCTGTGAGTGGTTGTGGTGACTGTGGGGGCCAGTGCAGAGATCTGCCCGGGGGCCCATAATGCTGTTTAGACAGCCCTGCACACAAACACAAATTTATACATATATTTAAAATTGAAATCAGGATACAGATACAGAGAGAAAACTTCGTGTAGGTCTATATAATTTAGAGGAAGGAGCATTTCTGAGTTAAAAAACAGAAAAACAGAAAATGAAAAACAGATAAAACTGCTTACCTCATACAGTGATTGACAGTTTGCTCTGTATATGGGTGAGGTAAGCAGGAATTACATTGTCTCTTAAAGGGGTGTAAGCATGAGATAAAATCGCCTGCACAGGTCGCTCGCAGCTAGCTCCCAAATATAGCCGAGTGAGTGAGTGTGCTGTGCTTTTTATTTAGAAATCCTGCTACAAATGATATAGAACTATATATCACAGAGCTTAGCTACTTTCACTTTATCATATCCTGCTTTCAGATAGGTTGCATAAAATACCTGACAGGTTAAACGATTAGGACGGAGGGCTAAACTGTTACTGCTAAAACAAATTTTAATAACCTATGTCATAGACATTTAGTATAACCAACTACAAACCTATTGTGTATTTTATATTAATGTACTTACCATTGCGGATTTTCCATTTTCACAAGAGCCTTTAATTATCGATATTTGTTAATTCATTTCTTTGTCTAATTTTAAATTGATTAAACACAAATAAAGCTTTATTTTTTCCATGAGATGCACATTTCATCACCGATTAGTAAGCCGATACTGCTATTAATTTTCTTTCAAATTCTATATACACATAAGTAATATGACCCCCAGGTAATCCTATATAAACACTGACGATCATCAGCTCCTTTGACTAAATCAACCTTATGGGGATAATGTAGAAAATCAAGTCCCAGTAGATAATACAGTTGTTTGGAGGTCAATCAATATTCAATATTGTATCACAGACAGTAAGCGAAGTTGGTTCATCAATGCCACAACTGCTAATGATCCAGATGACACTGTTACTGCTCCCATCCAATATTCTCAGCTTTACAGAGATTGAGATCTGTGGCTTTTGAATCTGTTACCACCACAGTAGCTAGAGATAGTCTGCCATAGTCAGTTACAACATAGTTAATGGAATTCTGCTCAGATAATTACAATCAATGCAACAACTTTCAGAGCCTAAGATGTGATGGAGATTGTTCAGATATGAAAACTTGAGACCAGATCTTCCTTCAATAGCCATTCATGCTCTTAATTCCTTGGGGATGTACTTACTAATTTAGCTTTAATGAGTATTATTTATAACATGAGCAGAAATGGACTAAATTAAACTGTACTTTTTCAACTTTTAGCAGTCTTTTCTGTCATATTCTTTATTGCTAGTGTCTAACAAAATGTGGGCTATATTCACCCTTATTGGTTTGTTTTTGCAAGATATCAAGCTCTTAACCCGATGACACCTGCAATTTCTAAAGTGCAGGTCTTCTTGTAGTAAACTATCATACAGGAAGACTGGTGACCATGATAGTCAATCAGATTTACGTCATACATTTTCAATGCAGACTATAATATCAAGCATAAATTATTAACTTTTGTTATGAGTAATGACAATTCTTCCCTTAGACTGTTGACTAACTACAGATACCATGATAGAATACTAAAATTATACTTGTCATATTGTGATCAAAACAGTGTCTAAATAACAGTGACAAAATACAGACATTAGAGATGGGCGAATCGATTCTAACGAATTCGTTTAGAATTTCTGGAAAACTTCGGTTCGGAACGAAGTCGAACTTTGGGGTACTTCGGGTGAACGAAGTGTGCTTTTGATTGAAAAAAATGGCTTGCAGCACATGGCGCTACATGGGGCAAAGCACTCTGGGAGGAAGAAGGGCATAGCCTGCATGACATGTGCAGAGGTGAAGCCAATCAGAGACCGGCGGGATGCTGTGACGTCACCGCACTATATAAGTCCGGGCGCGACGCCGGGGAGCTCACACTCCTCTCACTGTGCTCATCAGGGAAGGTGCTGAAGAATTGATTTTTATACAGCGATTTTTGTGGGGTGTCTCAGCTTGTCTCAGAGACTGTTCTCTTAATGTTCTATTTCTAATTTTTTGGGGTACTGGATCTGAAATCCAGTGTGCGTCCACTGCAGCTGCATATACATTCAATATCCAAGTGGGATCTAAGCCGTTCCTGTTGTATTCATTTAAAGAAACAGCGTTTTTACAATACAAATACCACTTCATTTTTGGCTGCTCAATTCTATTCCGTAATTTACATCCAGGGGCTAATTAAGCGTTGTTTTGCTGGTGTGCTGACCCCAAGAAACCGTCTTTTTCAACGCCAAAATATATAAATTTTTCCTGTAGCCTAATTCACAAGCAAAGGTTAATTACAACTTTATCTCTTGTTGTGTGGCGTAGAAAACACGCAATTGTAACACGCTACAAAGCTACTATTTTGTGCGGCTCAATTCTTTGGCGCAATTTACATCCAGGGGTTAATTAAGCGTTTTTTTTGCTGGTGTGCTGACCCCAAGAAACCGTCTTTTTCAACGCCAAAATATATAAATTTTTCCTGTAGCCTAATTCACAATAAAAGGTTTAATACAACTGAATCTCGTGTTGTGTGGCGTAGAAAACACGAAATTTGGGTAACACGCTAAAAAAGCTACTAGTTTGTGCGGTTTCAATTTTTTGCCGCAATTTACATCCAGGGTTAATTAAGCGTGTTTTGCTGGTGTGCTGACAAACAAAAACCGCCCTTTTTCAACGCCTAATATATACATTTTTCCTGTAGCCTAATTAATGTCCGAAGGTTAATTAAGCCTGTTTGTGCTTTTACATTTAGTAAAACACACAGTGTTTTTAAACGACACCTACAAGTACATTTTTTCCTGGCCATTTGTGGAGCGCAATTTATATCCAAGGGTTACCCAAGCTTGTTACTGGGTTCATTTGGAGTCAAAAACAGGGTGTAATTTATCAATAAACAGATATTCATCATCAAACAGTGTCTGTACATTTTAGAACAAACGCATGTCAGACAGAGAGGTGGCAGGCTCTGCACCTGCGAGGGGGCAGTGGCACAAACCATTCCTGGAACAGGCCCAGGTTTGCAGCACAGCAAGGGGACCTCGCCGCGGGGGTCACTTGGTGAGGCCACAACTGCCGCTGTCATCTAGCGGCCGTGTGTTGTTCAGCAACCCAAGGGTTCTTGATTGGTTGACTAGGTCATCCTTTTTCCTCCCAGATGACATCTGACAACCCCAGCCAAGAGCCCGGTGGGAACCTCAGACACAACCATTATTTTGGCATGGCCCGGGAGGGGTGTCAGCGGCCCTAAACTGTCCCTCAGCCCGCCTTTTGTCCCAACCGGTTCCCTCAGCCAGAGACCTACTATGTGGTCTGGGCTCAGCGCCACTGTATAGCAAGGATGAACAATTTGAGAGGGCAGTTAGCAGCTACTTGCAGCGAAGAAATGGGGCCAATATGCCTGCTTCTTGCAGTAGGCGGCAAAGTATAGATTTGGATATTTGCATGGGAGGTCATGTTGTGATATGTGAGCCTCGGCATTCCAAGACCGGTGATGAGGACAGCAGTGACGATGAAACAAAAATAGATGATGATGTACCCGACCGCACTTGGGAGCCGGGTGAGGCAAGGGCTTCATCATCATCAGGAGAAGAGGGCGTCAGCTTGCGCGTCAGGCGAGTGCAGCCAGCAAGTGGGTCGTGTGGCCGTGGTCAGCAGGATAGTAGCAGTGGTGAGGTCGGGAGCCAAGCGGCCACGGGGTAAAAAACCCGCTTTGCAGGTCCAAGAAAGTAGCAGCACCGGGGCTCAGCGAGGCAGCGGGGGCGGGTAGTCACTCAGTGCGGAGCTTTGGGGGTTTAAAATCCGATACTCGGTGGGTGGCAGTTCTTTGCTAAGACACCGGAGGAGCTGAATTTTGGGTAATGTAGAATCTGTGGGCAGAAAATGAAGCTGGCCAGGGAGCTAACGTTGCACCACGGCCCTGTGTCAACACATGCAGCGTCACCACCCGGTGGCCTGGGAGAAACGTGGCTCAGATGTGGGGGTCCATCCTGCCGCCGCAGCAAACAGCAGCAGCACCCGCCCAGTGGCACGCATGGCATTGCAGCCAGTAAAGGGACTCCACCACCTCTGCAGAAGGGAGCTGTTTCTCTTTGACATCATCTCCGGTCCAGAGCTCCTGCTCCTCGCTACTCATGGCGCCAGCAGTCGTTCAGCGAGGCGATTGCAAAGAGACAACAGTATGCGTCCAACCATCCTAAGGTGGGAGCAGCTGACCGTGCTCCTGTCCAAGTTGTTGGTTTCTGCAGTCCCTCCCTTTCCAAATGGTGGACTCTGCACCGTTCAGAAAACTAATGGCTTGTGCCAAACCGAGATGGAGAGTTCCAAGCCGTAATTATTTTCCAAAAAAGGCAGTACCAGCACTTCATAAATATGTAGAACAGAAGGTGGTCAGTCCTTGAGCTTATCGGTTTTTTCCAAGGTGCACGGCAGCGCGGACGTCTGGAGCTGTAACTACGGTCAGGGCCATTACATGTCCTTTACGCCCATGGGTGAATGTGCTTCCAGCCCAGGCACACCAAAAACTTGGACAGGAGACGCCGCTTTCTCCTCCACGTTGTCAAACTGCTGCACCTGCGCCAATGTCCGCCTCCTCCTCCTCCACCAAACCCCCACCATCTCAGCCTCCAACAAGTACTTCCCATCATACCACATGTGTAGGGCACAGCGGTGTCACGCAGTTCTACACCTGGCTTGCCTCGGCGAACGAAGTCACACAGGGGAGGAACTGCTCCGCGTCATGCAGCAAGGAAAACGATGTGTGGCTTCCTCCCGCCCCAACCCGCAAATCAGAAAACCCTGGTGACGGACAATGGGAGGAACATGATTTCCGCGCTGCACCGAGGAGGGATGGTCCATGCGCCCTGCATGGCGCACGTGTTCAATCTGATTGTGAAAAGGTTCCTGAAGTACCAGCTCCATCAGTAGTGACCTAGGTCTGGAGTCACTGATGAGCAGCTTCCTTCACCCGCTAGTGAGGAGGGCAGTCGCCAGCAGCAGCAGCAAGGACCTGGAGGCAGTCCCTGAAACCAAACAGGTTGTGGGCCCACTTGGACAGCACTTTTGCCACCTCATTAGAAGATCCGCTTTAAAATACTGGGGGCAGCCAAACTGGATGTGTGGCCGAAACTTGCCGAGTTTGCAGTGGAGAAGCTGTCCTGCCCGGCCCCGTAGTGTGGCATCAGAGCGGGTGTTCCAGTGGCGGCGGGGGCCATCGTTACCCCAAGGAGAACCCCGCTTGTCCACCCGGGAAATGTGGAACGACTGACCTTTGTCCCCAAGATGAATCAGGCGTGGGTCGGCCAGGATTTCCACACACCAATGCCTTAGGCGTCCCGTCTGGGTTCAAAATACTGCCTCAGCCACTATTCTGATGCCGCTACCCACCTGATGCCACACATCTGCTGACAGTTTTCTCCATCTGCCTACCACCATCTTTACCAGGGACTGGTATTGCCACCCACCTCAACACTCTGTCATTGTGCCACTCTATGGCCTCATGCTGCTGCTGCTGTTGCTGTTGCCGTGACATCCACACTGTGTCATTGTGCCACTGTCTGACCTCATGCTGCTGCTGTGGCTGCTGCCATGTCCTCCACACTGTGTCATTGTTTCCACTTGCCTGACCTCATGCTGCTGCCGCCGGGACCTCCGCTCTCAGTCATTGTGCCACTCTGTGGCTTCCTCCTGTTTTGCCACCTCCAGAATGTCATTGTGCCACTGCCTGATCTCATGCTGCTGCTGTCGTGACCCCCACACTGTGTGATTGTGCCACTCTGTGGCCTAATACTGTTTTGCCGCCTCCAGAATGTCATTGTGCCACTGCCTGATCTCATACTGCTGCCGCCGTGACCTCCACCTGTGTGATTGTGCCACTCTGTGGCCTAATACTGTTTAGCCGCCTCCACATGTCATTGTGCACTGCCTGATCTCATACTGCTGCCGCCGTGACCTCCACAACTGTGTGATTGGGGCCACTCTGTGGCCTAATACTGTTTTGCCGCCTCCAGAATGTCATTGTGCCACTGCCTGATCTCATGCTTTCTGCTGTCGTGACCTCCACACTGTATCATTGTGCCACTCTGTGGCCTAAATACTGTTTTGCCGCCTCCAGAATGTCATTGTGCCACTGCCTGATCTCATGCTGCTGCTGTCGTGACCTCCACACTGTATCATTGTGCCACTCTGTGGCCTAATACTGTTTTGCCGCCTCCAGAATGTCATTGTGCCACTGCCCGACCTCATACTGCTGCCGCCGTGACCTCCGCTCTCAGTCATTGTGCCACTCTGTGGCTTCCTCGTGTTTTGCCACCTCCAGAATGTCATTGTGCCAGTGCCTGACCTCAAGCTGCTCTGGCTGCCGCCGTCACCTCCACACTCTGTCACTAATGTGCCACCTGAGCTCTCAGCTTGTTTTTTTCCAGCTTTCGCTGGCATGACTTTATCAGGCTACATTCCCGCTTGAGTTTTTGGTCAGTTTTGCCCTCTTAAGTGCCCAGGGAATTTTATAGTGAAGCGATTCTAAGAGCGGCGGCAGTCATCTGCGTGTCATACTAAAACACAACCATTGTATGAAGACCAAACCAAGCTCCCTCTGCATATTTAAGCATGGCACAACGTTCTACAGCACCCTGCAGGCTCTGTGCAGCCTGGAAATAGCTGCTTTTTAACGCGATTCGTGCCGAAGTAATTCGGAACGAAACAAATTTTGTCTGAAAATTCGTCGAAGTGACCGAATCGAATTTTTGAGAAATTCGCCCATCTCTAACAGACATACAAACATACAGAGATTTACTTTTTCTTAAACCAGTCTTAAGCAGAAGTTGGCTGGGTTAATATGAACACATACTTCTTGGCTATCCATGCGCCACAAAACACTTTGCTGAAGATTACTTCTGTATATAGAATAGAAGGTTGGGATATATCTTTATTAATGAAAATTACATGGTAAGCAAAACAGACAAATTCAATACTATTGAAAACATTTATACTGCTAAATAAATATCCAGCCTAGTTCATATAGGAAATAAGACAAAAAAAACATTGAATCCGCACAATTCCCTCTCAGATGACAGCAATAAAATACAGTGGGGAAAATAAGGATTTTATACACTGGCGATTTTGCAAGTTTTCCCATCTATAAAAAAGGAGAGGTCTGCAATTTTTATCATAGGTACTGTACATTCTAACCGTGAGAGACAGAATTGAAAAAAATCCACAAAATCCCATTTTATGATTTTTAAATAATTAATTTCCATTTATTGTATGAAATAAGTATTTGATCACCTACCAACCAGCAAGAATTCTGGCTCTCACATATCTGCTAGTTTTTCTTTAAGAAGCCCTCTAGCTCTGCACTTATTACCTGTATTAATTGCACCTGTTTGAACTCGTTGCCTGTATAAAGACACTTGTCCACACACTCAATCAATCACACTCCAACCTCTCCTCCATGGCCAAAACCAAAGAGCTCTCTGCGAACACCAGGGACAAAATTGTTGACATGCACAAGGCTGCAATGGGCTACAGGACAATATGTAAGCAGCTTGGCAACTGTTGGCGAAAATATTACAAAATGGAAGAAACATAAGATGACTTTCAATCTTCCTCGATCTGGGGCTCCATGTAAGATCACAATTCATGGAGTAAGGATGATTCTGAGAAAAGTCAGGGATCAGCCCAGAACTGTTCAATGACCTGAATAGAGCTGAGACCACAGTCTCAAATATTACCATTAGTAACACACTACGCTGTCATGGATCAAAATCCTGCAGGGCATGCAAGGTCCTCCTGCTCACACCAGTACATATCCAGGCCTGTTTGAAGTTCACCAATGACCATCTGGATGATCCAAAGGAGGAATAAGAGAAGATCATGTGGTCAGATGAGACCAAAATAGAAAATTTTGATATCCAGTCCACTCAACATGTTTGGAGGAAAAAGACGGATGAGTACAACCCCAGGAACACCGTCCCAACCCAAAAAATGGGGATGGAAACCCAAATTTTTGGGGGTGCTTTTCTGCAAAGGAGACAGGACAACTACACCATATTGCAGGGAGGACCATGCATCATGAGATTTTGGCTAGCAACCTCCTTCCCTCAGTAAGAACTTTAAAGACAGGTTATGGCTGGGTCTTCCAGCATGATAATGACCTGAAACACACAGCCAGGGAAACTAAGGTGTCTCTCCATAATAAGCATTTCAAGGTCCAGGAGTGGCCTAGCCAGTCTTCAGACCTGAACCCAATAGAAAATTTTTGGAGGGAGCTGAAACTCAATGTAGCCCAGCAATAGTCCTGAAACCTGAAATATCTTGAGAAGATCTGTATGGAGAAGTGGGTCAAAATCCCTGCTGGAATGTGTGCAAACTTGGTAAAAAATTACAGGAAACATCTGAACTCTGTAATTGCAAACAAAGGTTTCTGTACCGAATATTAAGTTCTGTTTTTTTATTGTGTCAAATTTCTATTTCTCATATATAGTGGGGGTTCAGCTCTGTCACAGGAACCCCAGGCACAGAAAAATATGAAAAAAAAAACCCGGGGTATTTTATTAAAAGCCCCAAAAATGAACAAACGGCTTCCTTCAGTAGGGTGCAAAATAACATATGGAAAACAAACTTTTAATGTAGCAGTATAATTCACCAGCAACCATAACTGAGTAATCTGGACATAGCACAGGCTTGGATTCACACCCACCCCCAATTAAAAATTCATGGCTTAAATAGAAAGGGGGAAAAAACCTTAGATGGAAACTTTGAGAGCAGTCATCACACCAAAAATCTGGACTGCTCCAAATTAAAAACCAGCCTTGGAATAAAACTGCTCGAAGCAGCCATTTCTAAAAATTTTTAAAGGGTATGTCTTCCTGCACAAAAAAAAAAACGTCCGTTTTTTCAGAATTTTTTTGTTTTCTAAAAAAAAGCCCGGAAAAAGACTGCTATCATTCCCAAATTTGATTTTATTGTAAAAAAACCCCCTGCTGTTACATGAAACTTCTTTTTTCTTTCTAATTTTTTTTTAATGGTCCTTTTTTTTGCAAAATGCTCTAAAAAACGCCCAAAATACGGGCAGGAAAAATTTTCTACAGGAGTCTATGTTTTGGGGCCCGGGGGTTTTTTTGGCGCCTTTTTTTGGCGGGGTTTTCGCGGCCTTTTTTGCCGCGATATTTCAATGAAAAAACCCCCCCAGGAGACCCAAGTCCCAACCCATTGTGGGTGTAAAAAAAGGTTATTAAATTTTTCAAATCTGATACAATTTTCTTATGTTTTCCCTTTTCTGTACCTTTTTTAATTTAAAAAATCACGCTTTGGTCGCTAATGATTTTTGCGGGATTCATATTTTTTTTTTTTTTTTTGCTAAAAAAAACGTTATTTACAGATTTTGGCGTTTTAGAATCTGTTTTTTTTTTTCAAAATTTTGTTTCTAAACTCCCTTTTTTAAACATATTTTGGTGTATTAAAATTATCTTGCTACTGATGTTTAAAATACGTTTTTTACGGATTTTGGCGCCAGAATACCCTTTTTTTTCGGATTTTGGGCCCAAGAAACCATTTTTTACGTTTTTTTTTGGGCCCAAAAAATTTTTTTTACAGTTTTTGGGGCTAAAAACGCTTTTCTCGCCTTTACGCCAAAAATCCCTTTTTTTTCGGATTTTTCCGCAAAAAAAAACGTTTTTTTTTAAAGTTTTTTGCACAAAAATAATTTTTTTTTAATGAAATTTTTGGGGCTAATAAAAGTTTTTCTCGCTTCTGACGCCAAAAAAAACGTTTTTTACCTTTTGGCGCAAAAAATCCTTTTTTTTTTCGTTTTTTGGCACTAAAATACATTTTTTTTACGATTTTTGTTTCCCCAAAAATTTTTATCTCGCCTCTGACACCTTAAAAGCGTTTTTTTATGGGGTTTTGGCGCAAAAATACATTTTTTTTTCACTTTTGACCTAAAAAAATTTTTTTTTTCTGATTTTGGCGCCCCACTAACGTAATTCGCTTCTGACGCCAAAATACATTTTTTTCGGTTGGCCCCAAAAAATCCCGGGTTTTTTTTTCTTTTTTTTTTTGGGCATTTTTAAATTTAATTTTTTTTTTCTGATTTTGGGCTAATAACTTTTTTCTGCTTCTTTACGCAAAAAAAACGTTTTTTTTCGGATTTTGACGCAAGAAACCAAATTTTTTTTGGTTTTGGGGCAAAAATCCGTATCTTTAAGATTTTGGCCCCTTTAAAAAAGTGATTTAGTTTTTTCGCAAAAAAAATTTCATTTTTTCGGAATTTTGGGCGCCCGAATCCCATTTTTGAAAGGGTTTGGGGGGTTTTGTTCAATATCTTTAAAAAATTTTGGGGGCTAAAAAATGATCTCGTTTGACACTAAAAAAATTTTTTTTTTACGGAATTTCGGCCCCAATAAAAATGTTTTTTTTGGGGGGTTTGGCGGTAAAATTCCCCTTTTTTTACAGAATTTTTTTGCTTTAATGCAATTATCTTTTCTGTATGGAAAAAAATGTGGGTTTTTTTTTGGATTTTTGGGGCAAGAAAACTGGTGCAAAAAATTTTAATTTTGGGGGGGGGGGAGCCACAGCAGCAGCACACAAAAAAAAAATGTACTCACAATGGTACAGTGATCTAAAGGGGAAATGACTAAATTAACATGGGTTTAAATCCCCCCTGTTTGGGTGTAGTTTACACCAATGGCCTTAATTTTTTGCATAAATTAAAAAGCAGAGAAAAACGCTTAAAAAAAAAAGCTTTTAAAAAAAAATCCCAAAAAACTAAAAACGCACCAAAAAAAAAAGGGCGTTTTTTCAGGCGTGGGAAAAGAAAATCAGTTTCATGAACGTTTTTAGTAAATTTGTTTTTTTTAGGTTGTTTTTTGTCCCCCTGGGATGTAGACATAGCCCAAAAGTGTAAATTAAACCTTAAAGGGTTTCTGATCAAATTTTATTTTGATTACTTCACTGAGGACTTTTCCAATTGTTTTCCCTTTTATGAGCTCTGTTAACAGGGGAGCTAATTTTGGCCCAAAAGGTTTGGGAAAAAAGTTTGGTAGGGAACCCCCCCCTTTTTCCCCAAAATATGTTTTCCAAAACCCGTTTTTTTTTTGTTAGCAGACGTAGACAGTATTGCATTGTTTCCACTTTATTACACTGAAGTTTGATTAGGCCCATTCCCACTATGTAGCCTAAATATCATGCCTTCTCCAAACCCAAAGGAAAATTTTTTTGGATTTTATTGGTTTAAACCCGCTTTTCTAAAAAGCATCCAAAAAATGGTTTTGGGCTTTACTCAAGTGGGCTTCCCCCGACACAACTAAATACAACAATATCATCGAGGAAAGGGTGCAGCGAGTTTGGGGTGGGGAATCAATATTTAAACCGTTGTTTATTGGAAAGGGAACCAGGGGCTGTTGAAATCCAAAAGGCATCCTCACCAAATTTGGTTTAAAAGGGCCCTTTAGAGGGAGTTTTTCTTTTGGGGGCCCCTTCTGGGCAATGGAAATTTGCCAATATCCTTTTCTAAGATCCAGAGTAGTGATTTTTGAGGTAAAACCTAACCTTTCAAATTAGTTTTTCCCCCATTTTATAGATAGACATAAAAAAATTTAGGGATTCATTGAACTTCCCCACAGCCTTGCAAAAAGGCCCAAACTCCCCCATTTGGTTTGACACTAAGGGGGGACATTTTATGAAAAAATTTACCCCCAGTCTAAGGCTTTCCTTGTTGCCCATAAAAACCCAAATCAATTTTCCTTTCCTTTTTTAGAACACTATATGAAATGACAGTGGAATTTTGATTGGTTGTTAGGGAAACAAGGACAGTCTTAGACCTGTCGGGTTTTCATAATGTCTCCCTAAGACAAATGGGTTTGATTCACCATTTTTGGACCCCTCAATTACCCCCCAACTGTCCCTTTTTTATTTCCTGGGACCTATTGTTGGGGTTCAGGAATCCCTATACGGTTTTAAAAAAAACTTGAGTTTTGTAATGATTTCATGCTTAATGATCCTGGTGAGACCTGGTAGATCAGTAAAAAGGGGCCCCTATTTTTTGTAACTTCCCCCGCTGCTTTTTGAGAGAATTTCTGACTTTTCCTTGAAAGGGGCCTTTTGTTGGGCAATAAAAAGTTTTTAAAGAGGAGTTTCCAGAGTTAATGAGGTTCACATGATAAATCTTATTGGTTTCTTACCGGGCTGGTGTATTTTTGTAATTGAAAAATCCCCTACTTTTTTTTAAAACCCTTAAAATTGGCCTTCCCCCTTGGGCCCAAGAACTCACTCTCCACTGTTGTTACCGCACCCAGTACCCAATTTTGGTTTAAAACCCTCTTTGGGCGACATGTAGTCGTGCTTTACCCCGGTTTTTTTTGGGTTTGCCACTTTCAGCTGGCCCCGCATGAAGGGCGGGGGCATTGGGGCCAGTGGGGCGGGCGGTGTAGGCATTCCGGGGCAGGACCGGCGCCTCGAAAACCCGGGGGAAATGTACATCGTGATCGGAAAAGCGGGGCCCAGTGCAGCGCTCTGGACCCGACAGGCAGACCTGGTTTATTTTGGTTTAAAAGCCCCGGCGGCGAAGTGAAGCAGGATTGGAACATGCGGGAAAGCAGATAGAAGATGCGCCCAGAAATTTCCCGGAGCTCCCGCTCTGCGCGGGTATGATTCCGAAAAAAATGGGTTCTTTATAAAGGCAAAAAAACTTTTATCAGAAAAGAGCTAAACCTCAAAAAAAAACTAATAAAAAAAATCATTTTCCCAAAAAAATCTAAAACGGCCAATATCAAGAATTGGATATTGGGGAAATTCCGGGAAAACAGTAAATTAAAATTTCTGAAAGCTATTCTATTGGTTCGGCATAAACCGGCCAATCAGAATTTGGAGCGACAGTGAACCATAAAAAACCTATGGAGAAGTTTGACCAATCAGAATAAATGGGGGGCAGTTCAAAATTACAGAAAAAAATGCAGAAAAGAGTATTGGTTGAGTTAGCGGGGGCTTGGCTATCTGGGTCCAATCAAATAGGAAAGCAAACAAAGCCCATTATAGCCTAAAGGAGAAATTTTTAACAAAATCAAACCCAAGGCGGGACAGTTAAAAATACAGTAAAAACAGGGAAAAAAGTGATTTTTTAATGCGGCGGGGGCTTGGGTATCCCAGCCAAACAGAGCGGCGACTCTTCTCCCATTGTAGCCCCTTTGGGGAATGGGCGCATTGCAATCTCGGCGCTCAGCGCCGGCGGGGAGGGGGTAGGAAAAAAAAAATAATTTTTATTTAAAGGGGTGTTACGTTTCATTTAAAAGGTCTTAGCCAAGCCCAAAGCCCCCCCCAGCTCAGCCAATCAGCTCTTTTCTGTTTTTTACTGTATTTTGAACTGTCCCCGCCCTTGGATTTTGATTGGTTTAAAAACTTCTCCATAGGAATAATGGGTCTTTGTCGCTCCTATTCTGTTGGTCAAAAGTTCTCCTGGTTTTAATGGGACACTGTCACCCTATTTTGATTGGGTGGTTTTATGCCGCCAATGAGAAGAGCTTAAACAATTTGAATTACGTATTTTCAAGGAATTCTCTCTATTGCAAATTTCCCTTTTTAGCGGGGTCTCGGAGACAAAGCATTGTTAGGGATTTTTTAATGTTGTTTATAAAAGGTTTCACTCTTTTTCAGGAATATTTTACACTTAATAAAAATTATTTTTTTATTCCTATCCATGCCTTTACGGCGCTGAGGCCGAGATTGCATGGCGCCGATTCTCCATAGACTACAATGGGAGAAGTAGCTCGCGCTTGTTTTGGGTGGGATAGCCAAACCCCCGTAGTCAACCAATCAGCTTTTATTCTACATTTTTACTGTATTTTGAACGTCCCGCCTTTGAATTTGATTGGTCAATAGTTCTCCATAGGTTTTAATGGGTTTTTTGCGCTCCTTTCTGTTGGGGTTAGCTAGCCAAGCCCCCCTAGCTAACCAATCACTCTTTTTGCATTTTTTTCTGTATTTTGAACTGTTCCCCCGCCTTTGTTCTTATTGGTCAATAGTTCTCCATAGGTTTTAATGGTTCAATGTTGCTCCCATTCTGATTGGCCGGGTTTTTATTAGACCCAAAGAAATAGCTTTCAGAATTTGAATTAAATTATTTCCCCTAATTTCCCAAAATCCTAATTTTTGAATTAGGTATTGGAAAAAATGATTTTGTTTTATGTATTTTTTATTTTTAAGGTTTCGTCTTTTTCTGAGAATGTTTAAACCGGAATGTGGAATGATTTCTCGCTGTTTTCCAGCCTGTCTCGCATCGGAACAGATTTTCGGCGCAGTCCCGCATGGGGGCCTAAGTCCCGCACTGCCCCCCATGCCCCCGCACTGTGCCCCACACACTGGCAGGCGCAGGGAACTTTTTCCGCATGTACGAGTGCACCTCCTGGACGGTGAATCTTTGGCGCAGCGCCGCTCTGCTCCTCAGTCCCCGCACTGCGCCTAACACACTGGCGAGGTGCGGCGGACTTTTCCCCGCATGGATGACCGCACTACCTCCGACGGCAAATCTCAGGCGCAGCGCCGCACTGCTCCTAAGTCCCGCACTGCGCCTAACACACTGGCGAGGCGCGGCGGACTTTACATGGAATGTATGAGCGCGCCCCGGCATAAATCAGGCGCAGATTTCGCCGGAAAACTAGCGGAAAAGCGCGCACCGACCCGGCGAGCTTCATGCATGTCGCCCTTTGACTTTGGCAGGTCTACTGTATTCCCTACTCTGAGCTTTTTGGACTCTGAGGAGATGCTGCTTTCCAATAGGCATGACATTTGCTATTCTTTCTTGCATCTGTGCCATGTGCACAATAATACTCTTTTCCACACTTTTTTTTACTTCATAAAGCAAACCTTGGAGGTGCCGGTCATGTAGTAATTCAAAGAGTGAAAACCTTGTGGATGCCTGAGGAACCTCTCTAATCGAAAACAGTAAGTACATTATCAGAAATGCCCATTCCCAACCATCCTTCATTTTCACCATTTTTAACAAGGTTTTCAGGGTTTTGTTAAACCTCACTACCAATCTATATTGCTGTCTGTGGATGGTAGACTGAGGTCCACAATTATTTATTTATTAGTACTTCACTTAATTCTTTCATGACTTTCAATATAAATGGTGTTTGCTGGTCCATCAAGATCTCTTTGGGTAGACCTGTCCTGGCAACTACATGAAAAGCCTCACATGTAATACAGTTGGATGAGGTGTTTCTTAGTGGCACCACCTCAGGGTAACGGGTAGTATAGTCCATTACCATTAAAATGGCCCTGAGCTGATTTTACCAAGGGACTGACCAGACTTTCATTGAGCAACAAGATATTCACAGTTCGGGCATTCAATACAAATCACAGAAAAAAGCTGTATAACACCAAAAAAACTAATCTATTTTATTAAATGCATTAAAAAATATTAATCAGAGCAATACCAACCCCCCTGCATAGATAATCACTGGTTTAAAAAAATTATAATCAATACAAATCAAGTGCTACCTAAAGATATCAAGTTATATAGATTTATGTACGGATGATCTGTAATGAGTAGGTCCGCAGCCCCCGGTCAGGCTGCGGGCGCACTCGTGCTGCTGCCCCCCCCTCCCCGTCGTCCTGAGCGAGTGGTGCCGCGGTACGCGCTTCATGCTCCGGGCGCACTAGTCCCCCTGCACAGCACTCCTTACCTGACCACTCTCCTGCGTCACCGCGACTTCCCTGCTGGCCGGTGCGTGCGCCGGCTCTCTTTTAAGCTTTAAAGGGCCAGCGCACCGACAATTGGGTATGGCTGGTCACTGACCCTATATAAGTCCCTTCCTTCCGGAACGTCCCCGCCGGATCTTTAGTACCTTACAGCCTTTAGAGAAAGCGTTTCTTGAATCTAGTTCTGATTACCTTGAACCGAACCATTACGCTCCTGCTCCTTCGACCACGAACCTCTGCTGTCTATCCTGACCTCCTGCCTGTCCCTGACTACGCCTACGTCACACGATTTTGTACCATGCACTTCCTTGGCCGGCGCCGCAAGCAAGTCACGCCAGTGGAAGCGACCTGGTAGTTTCCCGCCGCAGCAAGTCCATCCCGCTTTGGGGCAGGCTCTGGTGAAAACCGAGTTCTGCTTAGACTCCGCTCCCTGGTATAGCTCACACCATCGCTTGCGGTGGTCCAGCGGATCCACTACCATCATCCGTGACAGTAAGATCCGCCCATGGATCCCGCCAAGGGGGGTCTGCCTGGTGATACGGACCTCACTGCAATCGTGGCTAAGCAGTCGCAACAAATCGCGCAACAAGCTCAGCAGCTGAACCAGTTGTCCGCCATGCTGCAGCAGCTCCTGGCTAACCAACAGCAGCCGACCTCTCCTCCTGTGGCGACGCCTCCGCCAGCATCCATGGGTTCCAAACTTTGGCTACATTTACCCTCTTAGTTTTAAGGGGACCCTAAACTTTGCAGAAATTCTTTCACCGTGAACACGTTGGAGGCCTCCGCTTCAGGGGAAGAGGAGGCAGCTTTCCGAGAGAAGCGATTCAGCACCACAGGCTTCAGCAGGGAGACATGGAAAGAATTTGGGATACGCATGGTAGGAGGGAGCCAAAGCTTATAGGCCACTGGATTGATCTGCTGCAACACCTAAAATGGCCCCAGGAACTGTGGACCTAGCTTATAGCTAGGGATCTTGAGCCGGATGTATTTGGCAGACAGCCACACCTTATCACTTGGAGCAAAAGTCGGGGGTGGTCTCCTCTTCTTGTCCACTTGCTTCATGCAAGCAGTCGCTTGCTGAAGGGACTGGCGAGTCTGCTCCCAGAAGGCCGTCATGTCCTCGACCAGGGTGTCTACCGCGGGAACCTCGGAGGCAGAAGGCAGAGGGAGGGGAGGGCGGGGATGCAGCCCATAGACAATATGGAAGGGTGATGTGACAATCCTCAGAAATATCCCAGAAATTAGCCAGAAGTGAGCATAAGGGAGCGGGGACTCTCGCCTTTTTGTAAGTAGCTGCACTTCGTTGATACTCCTTATTTACCTGCTTATTTATATTACCCTTTCAACCATCGCCTCTATCTTATCACCCCGTCTTGACCCCCAGCAATTTTATCCTTTTAAA